>JAUYWI010078875.1:0-13416 GCA_034780595.1 Parotoplana pacifica
GGATTACATTCATTTCTATGATGTTAATACTGTCGAAGGCTTGACTGATATTATTTATTATTTTTATGTTTTCTGCACTAAAGATTTATTCTACATATTATAATACTTTTCTGTTTAAGAAACACGGTTTGTTTTAACCTGAACTCCAATGAATAATACAATCACAAAAAAGAGATAATGGAAAGCCCTTAATGATATTTTTCTGTTTTGTAGAATTACCTTATTATAAAAAGATTTATATTGAAACTTAGAACAATATAGCGTTTAAATTTCTTATAACTACATAATGTAATACAGAGTAAATTAATTTTCATAAAAAGACCATGTCATAATATGTAAAATAATGTTTCAATTTTAATTTTTAGTGTATGACTCCACAATTTCTTTTGCTGCATGGACAGCGATTTTCTTCAGTCTTTTGCTCCTCATCATGTATCCAGCAAGGTCAACTTTTATTCCATTTGTGTGCTGTTTTATTTTCTGTATTATTTGTTATATCAGTGTATCGCCCGTTCTTTCAATACTTGGATTTATAAATGTGAGTATGATAGATAGTCAAATTAGTGAAAGTATATATTCAACAACAATATGTCAAAATGTTCGTATTATTATTAATTTTATGATTTATAATAATCATTCATTTGACCATCTAAATGAATATTGTTTTTCCGTCAGCGATCCTTTTTACGTCATTTCCCGCAAACATTTTTTGAAGGAAAAGTTAATTGAACGACCATAACATCGAGAATGCTAAAATTAGGCGCAAATTAGTAGAAAACCCTTCAAACTGCTCACAAATATTTTTGAGTTTTGGCTAAACTAACTACATTTTACGGCAATCCAGGAAAACCAGAAAACTTTTTTCGGCAAAGTTGGACATAAAACCGTCCAAAAGAGTACTTTCTAATTTTTGAACGGAATTCGCGCTTTGGCCACCCCACCAAATTCGACTACGGCCTATCTAATTAAGCCAAGGTTTCAACTTCGATTATCACAAATGGATTTGTTTGCAAATTACCAAACGAATCCGCAGTTTGGTACAATTAAATAGTGCATGAAATGTGCTACCTACGATACCAAAATGAGTGTGTATAGTAATTGAACTTGGTGACTAGGGTCAGCCACACTTTTACGAGGGTGTTGGGTTACTAATTTGCCATAAAAAAACATTTTATTAAAAATTACATTTTGCTGGACCGGCCCCTGCTGGTGGTCCTTATATTATGAACAAAAACAGTGAGACATCTTAAAATTCAATATTTGTATAAGAACTATTCTAGTATAGAAATTGCAAGTTGAATAAAATTGGATTTTAAGGTATTTAAGTGATTTTAGACTAAAAAGTCGGTCATTTCAAAATATATTCATTTGTATTACCAAATTTGAAGTAAATTGAACCTTATAATGAATTAGCTCCTTATCGGATTTTTTTCAAAATATTGTTATTAATGAATCTTCTACAATACCTTTTAGCAAATTTTAGCGATATACGGAGAGTTCTAATAGGGTAATACTCCAGCAGGTTAATTTTGTAGGTCTGACTACAGAGATAAAAATATATCCTGTTCTGTTTTATGATGCATACAATTTTTATGAGCCTTTTTTGGTGAATTATTGATAATCCAAAATATAACAAACAATAGTGTAAATATTTTGCTGAAAATGCAAATTAATTTTTGCGTGTAGTCGAGGTAATCTTGTTATGTTATATTTATTAGATATGTTCTGATTATTCTTTACACATTTTAAAGACTGTCGGTCAACTAACTCTGTCTAATTAGAAGATTTCTTTAGCAAACATTGGATATCAAAGTTGAATTATCTAAAATAGCAAGTCAGTAGGTATATACAATATTTAACGATAACTCAATCACTATGAAATATAATTTGATCGAAAGGATGAGAAAATACATGCAAAAACATTCAAACTGAAAAATGTACGTGTTTTGAAACATTTAAATGTGCAATATATTACAAGCTTTTCGTTTCTAATTTTGCTATTAACATCTAAACTTCATATTTTGCAAATTAGAACATTAATAATAATTGTTGTTTTGTTTGTTTGTTCGATCTAAAGGCAGATGAATTTGACAGCTATATTAACCCTAGAAGTAATTACAGTGTATTGCCTTATATTTAATCAATTCGTCCTATAACTTCGTTAACAATGAATTAAATTTAAACCAACAAATATGGTGTATACATCATAGAATTTTTGAAATGTTACCATCTTACTGTTTAATATTTCCCAAGGTTATTACGTAATTGCCAAAAAAAACTGAAAATCCTAACTATTTAGTTGGCAAGTCTATCTAATGTGATATCAGTCTAAATCCGTGATTCAGAGAATTGGGAACAAGTTCACTTAAGGCATTGAAATAATTGTTATTTTTTTAAATTCAGTTTTAGTTATTTATTTCGAATAATAAATAGATGTTATCTGACTATATCAAAATTAATTTGTAAGTAACAGGCCCTGGTCTAGTCTTTTAATACAAGAATTTTAATGACTTCTTAATAATATATCACAAAGATGATATACATATATAGGATTGTTACAACGGTTTTGGTGTTTTTTATTAGAATTGATAACATTAGCCATAGAATCAGTAATCAATATTTGTTTAATTCTTTCTGATATTTTGTGCTTTTTGGGTAGTGTTGTTTTGAGTATCAAATTTAATGAAGAGAGGGCTAATTCATTTTTTTATTCAACAATATCATTGATTTTTCTATAAAAGATTTGTGGTATTGTTTGGGTTTTACCAAATGCATCCATGCAATTTTGTTACTAAAATTATACTTTTCTTTATGCACACAATACTGCTAAGAGCTAAGCACTTTGAAACGATTCTACATATTTGGGTTTGTGCTAACACGTTTTTTTCATTCAATTTTATTATTCGATTGTTTAGTAAGTATAATATAGTTGGTAAATTATATAATTAAATTGTCTAACGAAGACTAATAGCTTTAATAATTAATGGAAATCTGTTTGGAAAGATTCAATATCCAACATAAAAAATATATGTTGTGGATATATTGTATTTGTTTTTAGCTAAAACTTGCTATCATACTACTTATAGGCGATATTCAATTTCACTGCCTACTTTTACGATCATCAGTTTTATTGTTGCGAAAATATATGGACAATGTTATTTATTACCTATTCTCTTTTCATTTAATTTTTTTTAAATTAATAATCTATTAGAACGACGTCGAAGTTGTTTTTAACTCCAACCATTTCCTTTTAAAATATTTTGGAAATTTCTATTTTTCAAACCGGAACGTTAATTTTTCAGGTGACATCTAATAGATTTTTTATTTTAGCTACAACGTCGATGGCTCCCGACAAACTTTCTTTAGCAAAATGTGCATTCATCATAAAAGTACATTGAAACATAAATTCACATCCAATTCTGGGGTGATTAGCGAAGTTAAGAATAAATATAGTGTCAACGATGAGTTTATATTTACCGATTAGATATTATTTTGTGCGTCATAGGTACTATGAACAGTTGACAGTTACGTCTATAATCTGCTACGGATAACATGGTGGTATTTGATTGCTGCGTATATTGCCTATTTACTTATTATAGCTGTAAAATAGATAGAAGCCTCGAGTCGAAAGTAACACTGCCGTTTAGGTAGTTTTCTGAAACGATTTTTTTAAATATGTAAAGTCATGTAGTTTTCTTTTATTTATAAAAGTAACATAATTTAATATTGGAAAATATTGAAAACCTAATAGGCGATGTTAAACCCAAAATTTCATAATATGGTTGTAATTTACTTTGACAGATTTTCATTACACCAAATTATTAGTTTTAGAACAAACTAAATAATTTTGTGTTCCTAATTTGATCAATATTGTATCCCCCTGGATGTTGACAAGTATTTTGTGTTCCTAATTTGATCAATATTGTATCCCCCTGGATGTTGACAAGTATTCTGTGTTCCTAATTTGATCAATATTGCACCCCCTGGATGTTGACAAGTATTCTGTGTTCCTAATTTGATCAATATTGTATCCCCCTGGATGTTGACAAGTATTCTGTGGTCCTAACTTGACCTATTTGTATCCCCCCTGGATGTTGACAAGTATTCTGTGGTCCTAACTTGACCTATTAGTATCCCCCCCTGGATGTTGACAAGTATTGGGGTCGGTCTCCCCCAAGGAGTTTGTTTGAATTTTCTTGGTCTCCACATAAATAGCTAATTATGTCTATTCAAGTTTATTGTTTGCTCACATTATTAAAACTTGATAATGTTTATCGATAGAAATGTAATTTAATTTGGGACGTCAACAATACGACTATATAAGAAAAGTAAAAACTTTGCAGATATTTTGTCTCATACTATCTCATATTTCCATATGATTTGTCTGTTTGAATATTTGATGGAATGATAAATAAATAATGTCCTAACAGTTATTTTATTGTTGAAAATATACTTTTCGGAAGTTTTTAGCCACGCATTCAACATCTTTATCGATAGAGCTTATTGTTTTATTCAGACGAATTCTGGGGATTAGCTTCTTTGATGATATTTGAAACCATAATGGATTTTAAATGTTATTACGTTTTATTGCTGAATGTTTTTGGTTTATAATCCTTTATGATAGAAAACATATTGTGCTCAATAAGTATAATTAGTTTAATTGAAATTTAGCATTATTGTTAACTATTTTATTAGGTCATACAGAAACATTAATTATATTATAAAACGTAAGTGATATTTAGTAAATCGATAGTGATACTTTGAAAAAGTCTTAATATTAAATTATAGTTAGTTAACCTCATAATAAAAATCAACATTTTAGTGAATAATAGTTTGTACTTTTATTTATCAAAAATAATCTAGAAATATAAACTTTCCAGATGTAACTGCATGTAACTCTAACGCGTATCTGAAAATTGACTTACGTATTTGTTTGATACTATATGATTGAATTACTAATGTTAATCTTCTCATACTGAATATGCGCTTACATTCTAAACTTTGTTTATACAATTGATCTACATACACTCTATATTTGATATATTAACAGATATTAAACTTCAAATATTTATTTTCAAAATTCATTTAAATAAAATGATGGCTTTGCCTTCATGACCTCCATTTGATAAACGAATTTTATTTAACAATACTAGGTATATATTCCCTTGTATTACATTCTACTTTCAAACCTATTTCTACTTTTAGACTTCCTGGTACCAATATTATATTATTTTAAAGGTAGCCTGGCCCATTTTCATGATTTAGTTAAAATATTGAAATAGTCGAACCATTTACTGCATTCATACAAAACACTTTTTATTCTTTCGCTTTGATGAATGTCAGATTTGTTTGCCGTTTTTTTAGATAGGATCTTTTAAAGAAGAATTAGAAACCTAATCTTTTAATTTGATCCAAAAGGAACAACTATATATTTTATTTTGTGTTAAATTGACTTTGTCAATAATTAAATGTCAACTTTCGTAACGTTATATTTTATATACTTACTGCAATGCTTTTATGAAAATTTGTTGAATATAAGGAGAATTGTTTTATTGTGATAAATTACTGATGAATTTCTGTTTTGTGAGTAAGAATGTTTTTTGCGTAGCTAACGATTGTAATGGTATATTATCAACCTCGGTTGGTCTGAGTTGAACTGGTCTATTTCGGTAACCGATAAATTGTGGTTAGTAATTTCTTAGTTAAGTAGGTACCTACTCGTAGTTTGGAACTGACAATACGGTAGATATTCGTCAAATAAGAAGCCCCGGGTAGGTAATTGTAATAATGTTGCATTGTCATTTTGCGTAGAATCACTACATAACTGCACTTATGCAGAAGACAATTTGTTTTATTAGATTATATACAATTTTCGGTTAGGAAAGTGTGTGGTGGTGTTTGATTCAATAGAAGTTCCATTAGCTAAAGCTAAGCATGTTGTAGGTATGTTGTAGTATATTCTGAACAACATTTTACTAAAATTATTTTTGCACAACAAAATGACGTACAGCGATACAACAGAGTATTTTCAAATTGTTTCCCTCACATAACTATCTCGTAATTGTCTCCAAGACTTACAGTTTTCTCATAACTGTTAACCGAGTCAGAAATTGACTTCCAAGAGTTATTTTATTTTAATTGTATTGTTCTAGTGAGGAATCCCACTAATGAGTTGTACTTCCATTCTTACGTTCGCGCACAAAATAGATTTAACCAAATTAAGAACGTCTAGACTGTACACGAATAAACTTTATTTAACAGAATTAAAAATCGATAAATCGATGTTCACAAGACCAATAAAATTGCGAATGAAATAGAAAATCATTCCACACAACATGCTGTACAACACACTTACAACACAATTTATTGCTGTACGACAAATGCTGTACATCAGTACAACAAACACAGGACAAGACTGTTGTATTGCTCTATGACAATACGACATGCATACAACAAAATGTGTTGCTGTACAGAAGGTGTACAACATACAGTGTGGTGTACAACATACAGCATGCTGTACAGCATAAGTATAAACCTGACTTAAATGATCCATTTTAACTTAATTGTATTATTGATTTTATCGTATTTTATTTTAAAAAAAGGATTACTTACTTGCCTAATTAAAACTCATAGAGATATCAATAGGTATGGGTTTAATTTTTTTACAGAAATATAACTAAACAGTTTATTCCATTTGTTAAATAAGTCATAATGAATATAAAAATTTACTCATTTTAATAATCAATAATGTGAATATTATTTTTTAATTTCATTTTTGACCCAAATATTCGTTTTGATTTCGGAGCAAATTTTATATTTTTCAATTTTACTACGAGTTATTAAAGCATAGAGATTCTACAAATACCATACAACAGTGTCTTTACTTTTGTGACTAATACATAATTGCTACATACATAGGAATTATTTGCTATGTTTTATGAACAATATTACTAAAATACTTTATTTTATTTTAGTTGGTGAATAAGTTTGTTTTCAATATCAGTATGTGTGGCAATCGTGGAGTGTTCGCCCGTTCGTTTTCTGAAATCGTCACAGACCAAGAGATAAGCTACCATTCAGTTTATACATTGCTTTGTTTAGCAGGTTACTGTATACATCCATTTTTCTACAGTTTATTGGTAAGATTTACTGCAAATCATTTTTTACCTAGGCCGCTAGTAAGTAACAAGGGGGGGGGGGGGGTTGTACAATCTCCGTGGATAAATTGGGCTGAAATTTGATACCCAGATATCTTGTAAAGATTCATCGACAGATTTCTTATAATAGTGCCACTGACCTCATCAAGTCCAAATATTGAACTTTGTCCAATTGATTTCAAGTTTGGTGCATAGGTCTACTAGGAACAAGTAACGAATCCATATATCAGGTCTTTTGAAATATTGTTTATTTTTTGTAAAAATCGATATTTTCGGTCTAATCATTTTGACCTCTCTTAGATATTTGAAAAGTTATGTTAATTGGTTGAGTCACTTTTAAGCAATAGAAATTATATATGCTACACATATCTATGATAAGCCTTAATGGGGTTGTACAACCTCCCACCTCCCGTTACCAGCGAAGGGTTAACAGAATGGACATCCTATATACATGCATTGGAGAACATATTGTTTTCGATCACGTATTGAAAAGAACACCTACTGTAAATAAATTTATGTCTTAAATAAGCACCATCTTTTGTGGATGTTCATGAATTTCAAAAGTGTTACTTTATTCTGTATACATGGTGAATGATTTAGATTTTTGTTTTTCTGCCATTTAAAACTGAACTGCTTCGAAAATTACCTTCAACAAATTATTGATCTTTGATATATTTCACAATGATGTTCATTGTTTCAAAATGATATCATGATGATGTCATCTTTTTATCATAGATTTCACTTTATCTACTCGGATATCTAAACTAAGGGTGTGTTCATATATTTCATTTTTTGCATCTTGTTCTTTGCAAACATCATGGTTGTTCTTCTGAACTTTAAGATAAAATATTTAGGTGTGCCAATTTTAAATTACACCTAGTTTTTAGTAAGAAAAAATAAAGTACAGGGTGGCGAACAAGTCACCGAACCTAAACAATATACATATGATATTTTTATGGTCATCTATTTCTATGATTTCTATAAAGTTTTTAATTATTTATGTATTATGTATATCGATTTATAAATACATAAATTTATTCTATGAATTGACTCTACAATTTGACTATTTTACCATTTAAACATGACTCAACCACGACAATCGCAAGTTAGTAAAAAAGTGTATGTTATAAAAAAAATACTACCAAAACCAGAATTATGAACATGTACGGATAACTGGCACCAACAATTTCTTACACAGCCACCTTCAAAGTCAACCATGTTTTCTCTCATTTCAAAATTTAAAGAAACAGAGTCTGTAGATGATGCTCCTAGAACAGGAAGACCACCTACTTCGAGGACTGGCGACAATTTTGATCTTGTAGCTGCAGCCTGTGTCCTCAGTTCTACCAAATCTTAACGACGAGCATTTCAAAAACTTGGGATCCCCAGAAGAAGCATTAGTCGAATTATGAAAGAACTTGGCTTAAAACATTACCGTCCTCGTAGCCTACATGCTTTGAATGAAGATTACAACGATCGACGGCTTCAATTTTGTGAAATTTTCTTATCTTACCTTGATGAAAATGCTAAACTTCTTGACCATATAAATGGCAGAGTTAATCACCATAATTGTATTTACTGGGCACAAGCCATGCACAATACGACATTTGAAGGATACAATAATTGAAGAGTGCAAAACCAGAACTCTTCACGAAAGTAACTCACAGTATTCCAGAGCGTATGTCCACGTGCATTGAAGCAGGCGGTAAGCATTTATTGTAATGGACACACTTTTATGTTTCAAAATTTTTGTATATATTTTTATAATAAAAACATTAATGTTTTAAATTACTTGGGTTCGGTGACTTTTGCGCCACCCTGTAGATGTTATATCATTTTTCTAATAAAAGATGTAGAAATGTTTATAATATTATACAATTTAAATTTAACTATAGTTCTTTAAATTTTTTCGTTTTTAAAATAAATTATTTCAATAGATAAATTCAATTGTTATATAAGGAATGAAACATTTTAAAAAGACGCTATCTGAATGATGACACTTGTGTTTGCATAAGTTATTGTTTTATAGTCGTTTATTGGTATCCGAACACACTTTAAAACATTGAATTTAAATTCTCCAGTGGTAGTCGCCATTA
This sequence comes from Parotoplana pacifica, assembly GCA_034780595.1. Taxonomy (NCBI): domain Eukaryota; kingdom Metazoa; phylum Platyhelminthes; order Proseriata; family Otoplanidae; genus Parotoplana; species Parotoplana pacifica. Next base: position 9,254 of record JAUYWI010078875.1, read on the forward strand.
TTCTAAATTATTTCTACTTCAAATGATGAATTTGAACTAGATATTACACCAATTAGTTAGTTTATCAAAAGCCAACTATTTATTGCTATTGAAATTCCCATGCCCTCCCCCATACCCCGAGTTTAGTTAGCTATATGTTTACAAACTAATATCTATGGTTTCACACTATTTTGTGTGCAATTTCGGTCCTATGATATAACAAGAAGTTTGGTACATATTAATTAAAATAGTTCAATATGCTACATATAATTTCCATTTTATAAGAAAAGTTTGATAATCTTTTTAAAGATACCATCGTTTTCTTTAATACACCCTATAACATATTTTGAAGTTAGGGAAAAGGAAAAATTAGCTGAGCTTTCACTTAAAATTCTAGATTTTATTGAGTTACTTCAAAGATTTCAATTATGGAGGAAAGTAGAGTTTTCGTATTTTCTGGTCTCCAAAAGTTGTATTAAATTGTAGAGATATTTTTAATAACATTTTTAAACAAAATGTCTTTCTGTTCTGTGAATGAGTTCCAATTGTCACAAATTATTTTGTCAACAATACCTAAATATTTTCATATAGCGTATATAATGATCTCACTAAGGTTCGGTATGTTTTTAGTCCTATACATATTAATGAAATGCGAATGTCAGAAAATTAGATGAATTTCATTATATAAAATTTATTAAGCATAAATTGACATAAGAGAGTTTTATTATTGTCTCGATAGCAAAGCATTGCTAAAGGGCAATTGCTGGATTCATATTATCGAAATATGTTTCGATAAAATCAAATGTTGAGTTAGATATTCATTCCCAATGAAATATAAAGAATTTCCATATTATTCATAAACAAACGTGACACTTATCTACATTATCATTCAGCAAATATTTCGGCGCTGTCAGAACCGGAAATTTCATTCACTAGTGTACATTTGTAAGAAAACTTATGAATTAAACTGCATGCTAAATGAGTATCTAGGTACATAGATTACTCAATAAGTGGCGGACTCGGTATGATACAAAGATACCATGCAGATGATTTATATTTTTTATAGACCATATAAACAGCATCATCGAAGTGACATCAAAATTTTCGCTTTGCTCGGTCTTCCTTGGGATCATTCTGACATTAGCTTTTAAAAATAACCAAAAAATATCCATAAACTTTCTGTGGTTTATAAAAATGTATCTATTTTGTGTATGGCATCTTTGTATCATATTGAGTTCACCTAATTATTGATTGTCCTACGTATAAATTATTACAATAAGACCAGGTTGCCAATAATTTATGAATCTATTGTTTCTAAGAGCAGTTTAATTAGTATATTTTTTATAGAAATAAATGGGAAAACTTGTGTTTTTCGTTTAAATAAAATTGGATATAGATACTAAATCAGATTTTGTCTTTAGTATGTTCTTTGCATATTTAGAATTAAAACTCATTTAGTTAACACAATATTTAGATAGCCGGGTGGTATGTTTTTCATCTAGCCCTATAAACTTTAAATACTTCTTTCGAAAGTTAACTTTTACATTTTCATAGTTATTTAGCATCGCTATGTGGAAACATCCTACATACACCCGTATACAATTGGACCATGTTTAGATTGGTTCCATGCGTTATACTCATCAGTTATTTATTCATTGTTTTATGTTTAAATTTTAGTTATTGGATATTATTTATCGCGAAGAAACTTTAATCAATGTAATACGCTCAGTTACAAAAAATGGTCGGTCGATTCTGTTGACAGCGCTTCTTGCGAGTATTTTGATCTATTTGTTTTCTATTGTTGGCTATCTTTTCTTTCAAGAAGATTTTTTGCTTGAAGTCGATACTCTAGAATCTATTGTCAGTGGAGGTAAAAGAGATTCCAATAGTCTATATAGAGCTTTAAAAGTTATTTTCACACGGGCATTTGAAACTTCGGGTAAACCCATATAATTCTAACAAGTTTTGCTCTATTTAATTTGTGAAATTATAAAATTGTACCACAATGAATCAATTAAGGAAAATTATAAAACATATTTATACAGTTCGAATCTAGTGTAATCGATGTCCATATGAACTAAATAATTTTATTGACTTTAAAAAGAATTACCCGACAATTACTTCCTGTAAAGTTTGTATATTTAAATTAAATGCTGATAAATTTGAGAATATCAGTACAATGTACATAGATTATTATTTTTCAAGCAGAAAGCTTAACAGTTCATTTTAAACAATTGGAGTCATTTGTTTCGGAGCATATAGACATCTGTTGTATGATTACTCGAATAGTTAGATTGATCCATCTTGGTTTTCATTTTATCTGATTAGAAACTGTTTCAAATGAAATAACGTCATCTGGAACTGCTGCTGCAACAGTCTCGGCAACATTAACTGCGGCAGGAGTAGCAGCAAGTCAGAAATCAACACATTATCACAAGGACCAGCAAGTTAGTTAGATTTTAGTTGTGTTAATAAAAAGTAATGGGCATCAAATTTATTTCTGAGTGGATTGTTTCACCGATTTCGAATTTTGATTTTCTGATGAACTAGATAGTACTTTCAATCACCAAGCTTGACTGATCATTTTAAATAGTTTTTTTTATGTTGAAGTCATAATTTTACACTTCAATTTCATAGTGTTAGTACTGTCGAAGGCTTGCCAGATTTTAATTATTATTTTTATATGTTTGCTGCAATAAAGATTTCATTTTACATATTAAATGGCCAGAACCTGCTTTTTAATAAAAAAAACGGGCTTCCAATACTTTTCTTCTGAAAATTTTCTATTTTTTCTCTTTTTATGCTAAATGTGCTAATTTTCTTTACTTTTATGCTTTGATATGAAATATACGAACATTTTATATTACTCAGGCAATGATTATGTCTAGCTGATGAGGCCCAACAAGGCCGAAACAGCTGTCCTTGACTATCATTTGCGAGTAATATAAATAAGTAGTATATTTTTATCAAAGTATACCTGTTTTTTTATTATTACTCTTAAACACATTACATATTTATGATTTTGTTATTATATTTGGTAATTTCTTTTTGTTGTCTTACTATGAACACATACATTTCTTTTTAATAGGGGGAACCTGTCAAATCGGGACACTTGCCAGATAAGTGTGATGGCGATGTCTGCTCGAAACACAAACTATCGGACAAAGACAAAAAGCCAAAGAAACCGAAACGATCAAAGCCACCAGCAGATGACGGACAAGAGGACAAAACTAACATTTCGTTGCCCAGTGTTGCTAAACTGATTGCGAATACTTCGGACAAGGCGAACAAGACACAAGTGGATCAAAAAGGCATAGATAACACGGGCAAAGAGAGACATTGCGATTCTTTAAGAATGTGTATAATAACAACGTTGAACGAGGGTCTGCGAAACGGTGGTGGAATTGGAGACATACTTCGCAAGCCTAGTTCACAAGTAAGTGTGTCATGGGTTTCAGTTTTTACCGTACCTTTTTGTTCAATTTGTTATCATGCTGTATACGACTATATCTATTGGTAGCATGAACTTCAGTAATATTATAACCATAGATAGTCTAATTTAGAAAGCCGAATATAATGTACGCAAATAGGTAACTTTTCTAAAGTTCTTTCATTTTTTGAATATATGATCTTTGAGTGGTCTATGCAGCTGCTGCACTGCCTCGTGGTCAGAGGAGAGAAGGGTGACAATCCTTGACAAAAGTCATGAAAACTCTTTAACCATTTGGATTGACTTTAAATGTATATTGTTTACCTTAGATCCTCAGGCCTAAGATGTGACCCTCTAAAAGATCGAATTTAGGCCAAAAAAGGGCAAAATGTACAAATCGATTCTGCAATCAAATATTAATAAAATTGGTAAAGTTTATTTGGCAAATCTACTTTCTAAAAACTCATTATAATGACAAAAATGGGTCGTTAAATTGTCATAAAAATATTTCGTTAAAAAACATATTGCCTGTGTCCTCAAATCTCAGAAATCATAAAGGGCAGGCGGCATCTCATTATTTAATGCATTACTACAGGGTGTCCGCGGCCGTGAAAAACCGGGATTTTGTTAATAAAACCGGGAATCATACAAAAAAACCGGGAAAACGATATCTTGACGTATTAATAAGCTTTTTATTAAAGACGATGTCTTGAAGTCAGAATTTATTTGGATTTTGCAATGTATAGCTAAACAT
>JAUYWI010078886.1:0-13416 GCA_034780595.1 Parotoplana pacifica
GTCAGGTCAGGGGATCTGGCGGGCCATTCAATGAATCCCATTCACCCAATCAACTGTTGTGGCATTTAATAATTGAGAATTTATCGTGCATTATCTTGTTGGTATAACATCTGTTTCCTTCTTCGAAAATACAGAACAACCTTATCCTGTGAAATATTATAATATCGCTCCCTATTCATCGTTTCTCTGCTGATATGGGAAATTCCGCTATTCCAGGAAAACAAATGCAAGCCTAGACGGCCAATGAAGATGTCCTTCCAGGATTACACATGCGAACAGTTGGATTTTCTGTGCTACAGAAATGGACATTGTGCTTATTTACTGTGCCATTTAAATGAAAAACATACTCATCTAAAAATGTTAGTTTGCGAAGGAAGGCTGAATCATTTCCGAACTTGGTAGTTATTGTTTCACAAAACTGTAAACGCCTGTCATCATCACCATCTGTCAAGAATTGTGAGTATAGAAGTTTATATGGATGCATTCACTCTTTTTTAAAAATACGGCGTACTAAAGTTCGACTAATGTCTAATTCGTCTGTTAGACGTCGTGTCGAAATACTGGGATCTTTGAGTACTTTTTGAAGGACAGCCACTGTATTGTCATCCCATGATGCAGTAATGGGTTTGCCTGTGTGATGTGCGGTCGATGCTTTACAAAATACCTGTCTCTAATGGCTTGTCTCTCCAGCAAATTTGCCTCATACTATGATCTGGATTTGCGATAATCCACGAAGTCATAACCACTTTTTTTCTTATTGTAAATTCCATTTCCTTTATTTTAACAAACTAGAGATACCAAAAATTGTAACTCTGTATATACCTACAATAGGTAGTATTGGAAATTTCAAGAATTTATTTTTTATTTTTGAAAACTGACTAGGAATTATGGCTCATTTCTGCAGTAAGACCTTGCCTATGCAGTTCTATCATGGTTATCTCTGGTATAGGCCTAACAATCGTGACAATAGAAAATAAGCTGGAGGCTGAAGTTTGATGAAATTATATGTAATGACTCAGACAACATTATGCCTATTGACGTATAAAAACGTATCATAAGACGAAACAGTCGATACGACATTGTTAACTGTATATTCTACGTAGAAAAAAATACTACTACTAATACGCTTGTGCTTAGATATAGAAGTTATGTACTTATCAATACCGAACCGATTAATCACTTTCTAATTTGAGGACTTTTGAGCTGGTTCTTTGGTGGACAGGGAAATTAACAACGTAGACATATTGTTTAAGAAAACATTCGAAATTATCTGACTATGACGATGAAGCTGTTGAAAATTGAATTTTGTGGATAGTGAATCAAGGAATTTGCACACTAATGTTCGACAAAGTAGACATATCGAGTGGCAAAAATATGACAACAAAATGCGCCCGGCAAACTTGATCAGGTGGTATCGTTAGCCCACTCCGTGACACATTTCTTAAATTAACACCAAATTTTATAGTAGAAGGATGTATCATCAAAATCAATTGGAATTTTGTAGCCAGAAATGTCCCCTAGTAGCGCCAAGTCAACAATATTGTAAAAGATTTCTGCCTCGTTTGAAGTAAGTCTTCATCGAAAGAAGCTCAAAGGTTTGGAATGGTTCACCAGACAAGTCTACTTCTAGTTGCAAAAACACTTAGTCTGACTAATTGCGACTCTTTTCTATTGTTTGTTGAACGGATATGAAATAAGGTCTCCCAGATCTCTGGCGACGTTTGCTAAATGTCTTTTGGAGAGGATCGGTGCAAAATTACAAAGCATCACAAAACATGAAACAGAATTGAAGAGAAATTGAGTCACGCAATGAAAAATAGCCTGTGCAGTTAAATGTTTTTTGATGACGTTGGCCTTTTGAAGCATTCATATTTTCTACCATCTGAGCAATCGATAAGAGTTGAATAACCAGGAGGGCAGACTACGGTATAGAGATCGACTCAGGTATATTTTCTATGGGAATTGTTTTGAACCATCTTTCTCGTTCAAATTAATCTTTCAGAAGTCTAAAAACTGCACAATGATCACTCTTATCGTAGTTAGAAGTAGATCCTGATACACAACATTTAACAGGCATATTTAATTAACTAGATGTATTAATTTGTAATAATATTAAAGATTTTGTGATTTAAATTGCTAGAGAACTAACAACAAATATGTAATTACAAAATCCAGGTCATTAAAATCAATGTATGTGGTTGATTTTCCTTGTTCCATTGTTTCAAATATTGTCGTATCTATCGTAATACAACCTATGTTATACGAAATGCGTACACACTATGAGTCACTTTTCGCCACTACAGCGATAATAATGAATTTTTAACTCTGACGTAACTCACCTTCAGCCTCCAGACAAATGCGACATCTGTCATTATCAGCATTGTTTTGACGTGGTTGTGGTTGGTCACCAACCGCTGGGTTGAATGGAGCCATTGCACGTACATATAATTGTGGCCTAACCTGGAGGTTTGCTGCTCTTCGTTCACAGTGCGGAGGGATAAGAGAAAGTGCCAACGTCTTTTGAAACCGCTGATGATCACGGAATCCATCGTATTGGTTTGGATGCAACTGTCGTCAGAATTGAAGGTGGCAATGTCAAGAAAGTTGCAAAAACATTGACATTGTCCATTGAGATGATTTTCGATTGCTGGTGTACTTTCGTATCAATTGATTAAGCCTGTCCACTGCACCTCTGTGTTTCTTATCGTCAATAATCAAAATGGCTTTGTGTTATTCTCGACTGAAATGTCAGATGTGTTTTGGTAAGTCGAGAGCAAACAAACTGCTTTAGACTTCTTGGATACAAAACTGCAAATGGTTTTGTAATTATCAAAACCAAACAGAGTACTCCAGACTTCACCTCTGGGATTAGGCTTGAGTTTGACCGGGATCTGTTGTTTGTTAAATCGCATCGATCCAAGAAGTGTTAGCCGTTCAGCAAGAAGTTCATCTTCAAGAGGAAAACTGGTGAAAAAATTAAAATTATCCGTGGTGATGCTGCGACCAGATTGAAACAAAGCACGAGCTAGATCTATCATTACTCCTTTTTATTGACCAACCTCGTGATGATTTCTATCCTTACCTTTGTAGATTTGGAAATGGAAACAATAGGCCGTTTGGATGTCACATAGCATCCACAGTTTAAGTCCTTATTTTCCTGGTTTCAAAGAAATGTAAACTTTGAATGATGCACCACCACGGGAGCTTAAAATCTGCTCATCAACAGTAAAATCTTCATCCGGAATGAAACATTGGCGACACTTTAAAACAAACAATTCGTACACTTTACGGAAACAGCTAACGTGTCTGTTCAACGGCAATCAGCTCTAGTTTTTTGTTATTAAAGCGCAAGAAACGAATTAAAAGTTTAAAACGTTCTAGACTCATTGTATTGCGAAAGATAGAGGCATCAAATTTGTCACAAAGATTCATAATTTTCATGTCATATGCACCACCTATCAACGATAATGTAGTTAATATCGACTGCATTAATTGGTCTTAACTTCTCTTTGACAAAATCTGTTCCATCAGGGGTGTTTAAATATTATGCAGCATGTAAATTGGTGTATTCGACTATTTTATTCTTTATCTCATCAGTAAATGCATCGAGTTTGCCGAGCGGATGAACTGTGGGTCCTTGACGTCCACGAAAAATGTTATCAGTAGGAGCACGACGACGTTGTGGGAGTTCCGCTTGCCACTGCGTACCATCTGTTTCCCGAAATTGTGGAGCTGGTTGGATATCATCCAAAACCATATTGTCGTCATCGGAATCATCTTCAGCTTACGGGTCTACTACAGACGGAATATACTCATTTCTTCATCTAATTCTTTGCTCTAAATAAATCAAAAACGTTACGTACCATAACACTATGAGAAGCTATACACCAAATATTTTTCATTTTAGGTACATAGCTTGAATTTGGCATTTCAAAATTTCCAAAGTAAACTGCTTTTTATATTGTATTGGTTATACATAAAATGAGCATAGCTATGGATAATACAATCTAGACTTGCTCAACTAGGAACAGCAAAATGGATAGGTATAATGTCTGTGTATCTAACTGTACATAGATTATAAAAGGTGTTACTCATCTTTTTAAAAATTGTATCGTTAGATTCAGAAAAAAATCGATATTTGACACTATTTACAATATAGTCTATAATTGGAAAACCATTTGAAAAATCAAAGAGATAATTTGCCTAAATGTCATGAAAGCCTAGTTAATTATCTTTTAATGACAAACTCACTGTAACAATACAAAATTAAAGTGGTACAAATGTACGGACTGCAGTTTAATAGGGTTTTAAACATGATTTATAAATTTAAAAACACAGCTAAATGTTTTCACTGTATCATAGTTTTCTATATTAATGAATAATTTTAATAAAATTATAATTCAAAGGAATGCCTAGCTACAAAATGATATATTGAATTTGAAAGCATATTTTTTCTATATAAAAATAAATGGGTTACAATTCTAAAAAATGACGTTCAAGATTTTCAATGAATACTTAGATCATTTAAACATTTATAGATATAAAAATAAATGTGTACTCAGCAAACCTGTTGAGCGATATAGGTATGTACATTAGAACAAAAATTCACGTGGGAAATATACATACATGGAGAATTCTCAGAGAATGATAAATTAAATAATATTTAATTATTCGTTATTTAGAACTATCTGGTTACTTTCTTTTGGTCAAGAATCAATTACTTTGAAGATAGAAAGACAATTTATTTCACAGATACAATTCTTTTTGATCTCTGCCTACACGTACTCAAAAATATTTTAAGCCTGTAATCATTTCAATGTTGCGTGACTATTTTTGCAACCTACTTATAAATATCTTATCATACACATTTTAGAAGTGTTTTTTGGTAGTGGTAGAAGTGGGATTAAGCTGAACTTAAGTTATTTGCCAATAGCTTTAATATGAAATATAGGTAACGGTAGGTGATTGACCCGCTATATTGTATTATGCCAAACTTTTGCTTAAATACCAAAAGGGTAAAGTAAAATATCTAATTTGTTGAAATTAAAACGTAGAAAGTTGTACATAAAAATACAAAATTGCATTTTACCTTAATAAGCAATTTTGATTAAGTAAAATACTTTATTGTTGTTACAAAATCAGCTGCTAAATCGAACCACATGGCAATACTTACCTTAGAACCAAAGGTCAAATTTCAACCAAACTCTAAAGAAATCTTTATCCACCATGTCAAAATAAAAACACCAAAAAATATAGCACTCATGAGTAAAGAATTCGAGACTAACCAGATAGATTTCCGAGAGTAGGTATAACCTAAACTTCCAGGTTAAATGTGACCAACTTTACGCCAAACTTCTTGTGGATAAATTTATTCCCAAGCACAAAATAACCGTAACAACCAGAGACCGAAAGTTTGTTTCACCATACATTAAAGGTATTCTCAGAAAATAAAACTAATAAGGAAAGGCAAAATAATAGAAGCTGATAATATAACATTTAAGTGAAGAATCAAATTATCAAAATCAAAACTGAATCACTCACATTCGAAAACTACAGAAAATCTGGAAAGGAAATGTGGTTAGTAAATGAAATACGAGGGAGGTAAAGAAAACAGAGAGGACCATCTACAGGATGGGCTATAATTCCCCGTCTGGTTTAAAAAATAAATAATAAATGAATAACATGAATAGTAAATATATTTACATTATTTAATGAAATAATTATACATAGAAATAGAGTTAGTACATATTTGCATTTCAAAAGGCCTCCCTCATTGTTTGTACACACATCACATCGTTTGGGGAAATCGCGAAATGTATTTCAAGGTCAAGGGACCTGACGGGCCATTCAAGTGGTCCCCTTAGCCCAATCCACTGGTCTGGCATTTGTTCATTGAGAATTTGTCAAGCATTCACAGAATAATGGGTTGAGGCACCGTCTTGTTGATATAACATCTGTTTCCTTCTTCGGAAATAAGGAAAACCGTATCCTGTAAAATATTACAATATGTGTCCCCATTCATCGTTTCTCTGCTGATATTGGAAATTCCAAGATCCAAGAATTTATTATTCATTTTTGAAAACTGACGGGGAATTATGGCTCACCTTGTATCAATCTGACTGCAAGCAATTTCAATGAACACTATACTACCATCTCAACAGATCCATCCTACGTTCTTCCCGGAGCTATGAGTGAAAAAGAATGTTTTCATACATGGAAAGTATATATGCATCGCTTTTGAAAATAAAGAAAACCGCCACAGGACCCGAGCCCTTCCCGCGTTGTTTCTCAAACTAAACGGTGAATTTATATGCGTTCCTATTACCAAACTGCTTAATCAGTCTATCTGCAGAAGAACTGTTCCCAGCTACTATTACACCAATCCCTAAAATTGAGAAAGCGAACGAAGCATCTGACTTTAAACCAATTTCAGTTACATCAATTTTATCAAGGATGATTGAGAAAATGATAATAAAGAAATTCCTCACACATGCAATTATCAGTTTTGAGAAAGTCAAAGATCAATATGCTTTTGCCCTCTTGGTAGCACAACATCTACCATTATTGCTACCATGAAAGACGTCATTAATGTCCTAGAAGGTTCTAACTACGTCGGTTTAATCCAACTTGACTTCTCTAAAGCCTTTGATATGGTAAGATATAAAACCTTATTTAAGAAACTTAGCACATTCGACATCCCAACCGAAATTTACAACTGGATACACAATTTTTTTTTCAAATATAAACAATGTGCAAAATTCAAAGGTGAATTATCAGAGTTGTCTTCGATAAATTGTGGAGTAATTCGGGGGTCAGCGTTAGGACCAATTGTTTTCTATCCTTACATCCTATTTCCATACTATCTGTGAAGCCAACAAAATGGTTAGGTATACCGACGACACAAACCTCATCATAACTCCGAATAATATTCCACAAATGTCTGTAAAACTCGATATGTTTCAGAATGGTCAAGTAAAATAATCTACCGCTTAATCATACAAACTCAAAAGAAATAGTTTTCAAAACACCAATGTATAAAGAAGTACCAGAAAAAATATCAGGAATCAAAAGAGTTGATGCAATCAACCTACTCGGTTTGACTATAAGCGACAATTTTCTAACTCCAACCTACATCGATACCGAATAAAAAGATGTAACTCGAGCAGCAAAATCCTCAAGAAGAGTGGACTCGTTGTTAATAGCGTACACAATGTGTACGATGCTCTCATCATAGGGAAACTCATATATGCAATACCAACATGGTAGGGATTCACTACGAAAAGTAACAGAAACAAAATCGATAGATATATAAATAGGAGTATCCGATCCCTAGTCTGCTCAATCAAACAAAATGACTTCTTAGTTAGGACTTTGCATGATTTATGACGGATTTTCATAACTTTTTATTGTTCTATTTTTCTTTTCTTTTTTATGCAAAATTTTGCGTTTGCCAAAATTCAATACAGCCTATTAGTTTTTTACCTTTTAAATTAATTTTTGTAGGTTATGTATTGATATTTTGAAACTGGAAATAATTTTATACTGGCAACGGAAAACCAAAACTGTTTAAACACAAAAATATTTCTAATTTCCTGAAATATTTACAGAAGGAAAAAGTTAAACACGAAAATAATTGAGGAAACAGCTATGTTCAGTGCTCAGATTTTTGCTTAAGAAAATTGTCATGAAGAAAATGAATGCTAATATTATTATATAAATAGAATCATAGGGATGTCTGTCAACATCTAGAAAGATTTTTGGAAAAAATATTTAACGCTATATCGAAACAAAGTGATTTTATGTACAAGAAGTATAACTCTATTAAAATCCATAGATACATTAATTATGTCATATAGCACTACATATAAAATATTCTATGCTTACAGGAAAACATACAAAGGATTGTTTAAATTAATACAATCCATGAATATCATCCCCAAACGCGCTTTCCATAGAGCCTATATTCATCAGGAAAAACTTATCTGAACGGTAACCAACAGGTCTACACCGTTGGTCTGGAACAACTGCCGAAAGGTTAAGGAAGACATGCAATCCCTCAACAAGCGGGTCACCGCCGGTTCAATTTATCGACAGGGTGTACATATGAATGTCATACTTTAGAATATATAAAAAAAAATTGTAACTGTGTGCCAATTTTTGTTGCTGAGATATTTAATATTATTGATATTTCAATAGTTAAAGTGCAAAAAATCAATAATGTTAAATAAATACCTCAACAACAAAATTGTTATTTACAAAATTCTTTCATTTGTTTGAAATCAGTGACTAAAATATATATGACATAAATAATGTTAATTGAATATCAAAAGTTCTTATTATTGTTCAGTTGAAGTCCATTCAAAATTAATGTTTTCGATCCTTTAAACAGGTCCAAAAATGTCACGTGACCTATGATCTAAAGCATATGTTTCTGTGATAAGTTGAAATCAAAGTTTCAAATCTCAAAGCTTTGGTTAAGTAGTTTCAGAGATATGAAAAATTAGCCTTTAAAACCAGCCTAAAAGTTAGCGACAAACGAAATTATGAATTGACAGTCCTTGTTTTAGTATATTCATGCTAAACACACTATTATAGGTTAGACTACCCAAATGTAAGGATGATTATCCATCCAGGATTTTCACAAACATAAATTTTGTGAATGCTGAAAAGAGTACAAAATTAATTCACAATTAGAATTGTTCAACCAAGATTTTCATAAACATAAATTATGAGCAATAAAAAAAATTTCACAGAACAACACTATTTAATGACATGACAAATACTGAACATAAAAACAATTTAGTAAATATTTCTATCTCTTAATTTAGTAAAAAATAGTTACCAACAAGATCTGCTTACAAATTGGAAGCTTCTGGTATCGTTTTTGTAAAATAATCAAGTCTTGCTTTTTACAATAAATAAAAAGATTATTATTATTATTTGGAAATGAAGGATAAGGATATGGATATATGGCAAAAAGAATATAAAGAGTTTGAACAAGCAGCTGGTAACGGAAAAGCCCTCATTGAAATTCCTGAAAAATTTCCTGTTTCCAAAAATTACTTTTGGAAATAAATAATATCTAAAATACTCTCGTAATTGTACACGAAGATATTTAGAAATAGTCAGCTTGAGCTAGTTCTAAATATTCAAATGTTACTTTTAGTGTATTGTCTTATCAAAAATAGTCTTAAACATTTAATTCTTAGATCCTGTGTACCAACTTGTATTTTACTTTTATGGAACATATTTTCCGGTGAATAATAATTCAGAATTGAATATGCAGCAATATTTTTAAATGTGTGTTGATAATCAATGAAGCATTTATGTAGGCATATAATTATTTTTATAATATATTCATAGTCACACCTTCTCAACCAAATCAATTAATTTAAAATCCAATTATTGTACCATAGAAATACAATAGTTTGGGTTAATATCAATGACTGCTTCATAGATTTGGGAATTTAGATAATAGGTACCCCTATATTTCTTTTTGGAAATCGGTTCAACCATACTTAGAGATTTAATAAAACTAACATTTCTATGACTACACAATTCTTTGTAGGAAAAGATTTGTACCAAAACTCATATGGTTAAGCGTGATGGCTCTCTAAAAGATTGGCCGATTTTGATTGTTAAAAAATTTCCAGAGTTAAATCCTAAAGCAAAACAATAATATAATTAAATTAACGAAATAGAGTTTTAAAAATAAATATTATATTAGCAGTACATTTGGGCAGGATTTAAATCCACAACCTCTTTCTTTTTTTTCAGAAGCGGTCTGACTTGAGGGTGTTGGACCTAAGAATTTTCACCTACCAAAAGTTGCAGATCTTCATCTTCTATCTTAGTTTTAAATTTTATCTCTAAATCAGTTGATATTTGCTAAGGAGACATAGTACATAATTCATAACTGCTCAAAATGATAAGCAGACACATTAACACAACTTTGATATTAATAGGATATTTATGACAGGTAAAATGTGAAACACCCTTGTGAACATGATTAACCATTCATGGTGTAAAACTGTGTAAAATGTTTGTGTTTACTATTTAAAATTTTGCATTAAGCTGTATTTTTGAGTAGATTTCCATTTTTTAACAATAAACAATTTATTATTATTATACCTAAATGATGTATAGGTATAATTGGATTCCAATTAACGCCAACCGTAGCTGACATCTCATTATTTTTGTTTCACACTACGACGGGAGAAAATTTCAATGAACAGTAAGAGTAACTGAAATCTCATTAATTTTACTTCATACTACGCCGCAGATAATTAAATTTACAAAATGCCGTTTTGAACTGCATTATAGGTAGAGGTAAGGGCGACAAAAATGCGTTTATAAATTCATTAGACAACAATCAGGAAAGCTGACCTAATGAAATTGTAACAGAACATGCACTGATTTGTGAGAACAAATTATATTAGGTATATTCCCCTAATATTGTGTCCGGGTGAATGTTCTCAGAAAAATTCCTTTACCTAATGAAGACAATATATGTCGGTGCCTAAAACCTCAGAATTTATTACTACCTAGCAGCTATATTAATTTAACTTCTTTGTTTACTACCAGGTAGGCATATCTTACCTTTTATGCTAAATTGAAGTTCTAAAATTTATCATTTTTTGTCAAATAGAATTTTAAAAAGTGGCAAAGTTTTTATATAATGACTACCCTGTTGAAAATTACTTATACGGCACTTATATGGCATATAAGTAATGTACAAGTATTGAATATGCAGCTGTCTTACTTATACGTGAACCATAAGTAACTTATACGCTTCGTATAAATCACCTATACGCAGTGAATAAGTACTTATATTCAAAAACTGTTACGCCTTTTCACCAGGTTATAGAGTAGTATATATCAATTTATGAATAAAAACTTAAGATTACTTTTATTCCCAGCTAATACCGAATTCCATCATTCCTTTGCTAAATGAATTAATTAATTACAATAAATATTGCGCATAAGTATGAGTTTTCAAAATTCATATATTCATTCAAATTTTAAAAAATGTTATATATTGAAAATGCTTTAATTTATGATATGTTGGTTTATGGAATATTTTCTGGATAACAAGTTGTGGTAAATATAATTAATTGTTTTCTAGATAAAATGAGTCTATCACAAACATTTTATCAAAAGGTTAAATTACCTAAATTGTATTTGCTGAATAAATTTCGCAATATACGAATCAATCTGGCTACAAACAATTATCTACTCAAACTTTTTTAAAAAGTAAATTTAAACTCGAAATTTTAAATAAATAATAAAAATATTTTATACTTATCTATATTGGTACACATAGGTACGAATTTAAACACAAGTTTGAAACGTTAAATCAAATTTACTATATTTTAGTTTTATAAATTTTCAAATTAGGTATTCCCTC
Source organism: Parotoplana pacifica (assembly GCA_034780595.1). Lineage (NCBI taxonomy): Eukaryota > Metazoa > Platyhelminthes > Proseriata > Otoplanidae > Parotoplana > Parotoplana pacifica. The sequence continues at coordinate 11,408 of JAUYWI010078886.1, forward strand.
TGAATAAATACCTAAATTAATTTATGTCCAAAAAGAGCACTACTTAGAGCATTGGTTTATAAAATCAGAGACATATTAAGTATCTACGTGTTTTTCAATCTCTAAATGTGGAAATTGATCCGTTTAGAAGTTCATCGTGATCTGAACTTTGATATGATATCATTCGATTCAATGTTTCTTTGTGTAAAAAACTTTTTTAGTCTTCAGACATTGTTGATTAAAAAGTTTTCTTATGAATAAATCAACTCAATTCACATGAGTGCACTCTGTTTTGTAATTACGTTGAGGGCTCGTTATATTTTCTTAACTTTTGAGGCCCTAGAGCAAAGAAGCAGATTTTATTGATTTTCATTTTCTATTTTATCAGAAAAATGGTTTATGCTAAAATGATATTAACCGTTATAACTGATTTATAAAATAATATACAATGAAAAACATTTAATACGATTTTGGTCAAAAACGTGGAAATTAGTTTTTCTAAACTAATGAACTGAATTTTGTTCAAAGTGTGACAGGAATGTTAATCTCTCAGTATCCCAGAGGAATGGTCCACTCTAGATTCTACTAATAGACTTATTTTCATGATTTTGTTACAGCATGGTAATTGCAAGTATAGTAGTAGGTATTTTTTAATAGTTTTTTTTGTCGGTTTGTTACTTTCTATAATAAATTATCAAATTAAATATTTCTGTACTTTATTTCGTGTAGTTAGGAGGTTCTCCATTGATTTTCGATATTGTGTAATATCATTCAATCAGCTATTTATCATCTGCGTGTTGTTATATATTATCTGAAATTATATAAATGATTGAATTAATACTTTGTCTTATAATTTATATTATACCTAACTGTATAATAACTTTATTGACACCGCCGGTATAGTTTCCCTAAAATTTGTACTTGTCTTATCTTGTCGGCTTCATCATGGTTGATGGTTGCTCCACAGCTTACTCGAATTACAGCACGCCATCCTTCCCTTTTTTCACAAGTTCTGTAGATGTCGTGATATATTGTGAAAGAATTTTCCAATTCATTTAACTGCGGTAAAGTTCCGTTTTATATTAGAAAAAAAGAACATAGTTCACTTGAAATATTAATATATGGTAATTTATAAAAAAAGAAGACAAAAAGCGCTTAAACTGCAAAACATTAAAAAAAAGTTATATTTTCTCCATTTTCGGCATAACTTGTTATCAGATCAGACATAATATTACTCTGCTAACTAAAAAGGTGTATCTACAAAACCAAAGCCAAATTTCTTTAAAATCGGTTAAATTTTAAGCATATTGTTGTTGTTACAAAAAAAACTTTTTTGCACTTTGCATTCTACAAATGAAATGAGATTGCAATACATTTCAATTAAAATTGTGTTTTTTAAAAATTCCATTGCTGAAGTTTTTTATATTTTAGATTATGACATTCTTGAAACTACTAAAATATATATTTTGTTTGCTTTTAGAAAATATCATCTTCAAATTAAATATGACTAGGTATAAATAGTTCTTTTTTTACGTATTCAAATTTAAAAATTAGATGAAACAATAGACGATATTCTATTCTTTCGACTTTGTAAATATCGGTATATCGCATCCGATTAATTCCCAAACTACGTTAAAGAAAAATCGGATGCCAATCGTATCGTGTGGACGCATCACATAATGAATTATATAGTTGATCTTGTGCACATTCTACTATAAGAATTTTTAAAGCCCTTTTCTACTTTCAAACCCGATGATGTTGAAAAGAAATCCTGTGTGGCATATTAAAAAAAATAATACTTTAAATAATTTATAAAAAGACAAAATTTTAAATTACGATATGGGCAATAGATGGACAATTATTTTAATGAATATTTGTTTCCATGGCAAAGATTTATAAATAAATAAAAACACAAAACTATTTTTCATGTTCATAAAACCGATATATTTGATCAGTTGTTTTCATAGCCGACACAAACTAAGGTATAATAAAAAAACATGGTATGATATACAGAGAGAATAAAGCATGCA
>JAUYWI010078897.1:0-13412 GCA_034780595.1 Parotoplana pacifica
GGGCCTCATCAGCCAGGCATAATCACAGCCTGAGCAATATAAAATGTTCGTATATTTCATATCAAAGCATAAAAAAAAGTTGCATAGGAAAAGTGAAAACGATAATGAAGGTTGTGTTTAACAGAAGTCAGCCATTGTTCTGTTGTGATTCGTTTAATGTGGGATTTAGCTTTCTGGAATTGGATAGACGTTGTTTTGATTGAAACTGGTTGCTTCTTTAGCCAGAGTGCCTGCTCTTTCATTGTCCTTGATGTTTGCATTGTCTGGTACGCAGATGTGGTGAATAGAATATTTTTGTTGGGCAGGTTAAGGTTTTCAGGAAGTTGATGGACTAGGCAACTTCTTTGTCGAGTTTATTAATTAGCGAGAGGCTGTCAGAGACGAGTCCTATAGTTGTAGTTGACGTTAATTTATGTCTTAGAAAAACTCCGATTTTTGTCAATTTGATTATTCCCATTTTGAATGTTGGAACCATTGCTATTTTCAGCAAAGTTTGGGAAACCAATAGAGTGGTCAACAGCTAGTTCTTATGGCCGTCTATGTAGATGACGTCATCTGGTCGATGTATTACGCCAATTTTGTATTTTCTTTGCCTCCACCTTTTGCCTCTCGTGTTAGGAATTAATCAGTGATTGTTAAATGCCCTTTGCTTGAAGTGGAAAACACAACCGGTCTGACGGTGTTGAGACACGCCCAGAAAACTTATTTGTCTTCCCAACATCCAATTTCATTCACAATCTATGCCCAAGACTAATTTATTGGTTGTAAAATTAATGAAATATTTAATAAGTTTATATTGTGAAACTATTTTAAAATTAGCTCAATTATTCTGGATGTTGTAGGTACCTCGCCTGTCATTTCGATTTTGTTATTTTTAAAAACAAAACTTTCAGGTTTCTCAAATTGAAACTACACACAGCCATCGCTATATAGGACGAATGGGAAAACACTTCAAAGAGGATAATAATGGCATTATTCACTTACAAATCCGGCAAATATTGATTTCATTTTAGAGAATGTAATAAAATACGTAGAGAACTTGGCTATCTCAAAGTATTCACAGATTAATTTGTCAACAACTCTTCTTTTTTTTGCTTCGAAAGTCTTTTTCTTACTTGACAGATCGAACCACATCTCTACTTGTCTAGTGCCGACAGATAGTGTGGCGTCCTTAAAGTACTTCTTAACGGTTCATCAATGAGTGGGGGATTGAGTAGAAGTCTCTGATCAATCAATCAATCAATCACGAATAGATTCTAAAACATTCTCTTCGTATTTCTTATTTAAATCAGATCAGTAATCTCGTATTTGAAATTATTGTGTCATTTGTATGGATAGATAATGAAGCCATAGCCACGCACCATATTTTCACTTCTATAAAGTCGTATAAAGTCATACCTAGGTGAATTAATTGGAAAGATCGTAGTTTACTAAATACATCATACATTGTAAGTCAAATGGTATGAGATATTCAGGGTGTCTCAAAAGTAGCCGAAGCGCAAACGTTGGATTGGACGCCGGGGACCAATGGAATGGCCGGCCAGATCCCCCTCTGATTTCTTTCTATGGGCGACAATTGATCAACTAAAACAAATACGTTGTTTTTTATATTTAAGTTTGTGGTTTGGTTACTTTTGGGACACCCTGTGTGTACAAAGGCAAAACAGAAAGGCAGTTAAATTGTTTTTTTATAAAAATAAATTTACATATAATTATAAATATTCAAAACTAAAAATATACACTACTAATAGTAATAAATATTTTTACAACAAATTTTGATTAATTTTATATATTTATTTAAAAAAATAAATTTAACTGGTGTTCTATTCTCTCTGTGCTAAGTAAAGCGAATTTTTAAAGATATTTTATAAAGTAATCTATTAATGATAAAATACACCGAGCTGTGCACCTTCAGGCATGATATGGTGCACATATTTTTACACCATTTTGACTAATAAGATTATAAAAGTGTAGGCATATAAATAGCCAGTTTATGGTGTACAAAAACGTTGACTAGTAAGTTACGTTAGGTATGTAGGTACCTAATTTCTAATAAAATGAATTTTTTAATGACATTCTAAATTATATTATTTCATCAAAAAAACAAAGACAGAAAAAAAAGAAGTTCAGTAAAATATCCGTCGGCGTTGATTTTAAAGTGTAGCACTTAATGTTAATCGCCTTAATTATGTTTGATTCTATTTCTAACAGACAGCGGTTTCCTAGTCAGATAAATGACGGCGTCCAATATGGGAATGATGAAAGGCAGGAGGGGGGTAAGAAATAATTTAACAAGTTACCTATTCAGTTTATTCGGTTTCTTTCTCATAATATTAATTTATTTGTAGTTATGCAAATCTGGTAGCCACGTATCTCTGTTAGAATTGCACTAATATTGACATTCTCTATGGCGAAACTATTAGGTTACTAAAATAATCAGAGATCAACAAATCGATAAACAAATCCGGTCACTAAACTTTGGTAATTTATCCTTAATTACTTCACCAAATAATAAAGTGGCAATCTCCCGACACCTCGACAAAAGAGCTTCAAAGTTTGTCTGATAATTCCCAGAGCACTTAGTAATGAAAAGTCCAATTATCTAACCGCTCATATCGAGTAGGCCTACAATTCTCGTATCATTTGGATATCAATCTACAATCAAATTCTTAATCAGATTTGGGTTCGTGCAACTTTGCATAAACACCAAAAAGTGAATTTGACAACTAATACTACTGGAGAACTATTAAGTAGTATTGTGACAAAACAGACATCTGTTACAAGGTTTTCTTGTAAGCTAATATTTCTACAAATTTATTATGACTCCTCTGACTCCATATCAAAATTTGTCCTCCAAACACCCAGAGTTTTTATTAAACAAAAAGTAACAATTTCATTTCTAATTTAGTTTCAAGTTTTATTTTATAAATCCTATTTACTAATACATAAATAATATGATTAATTAATTATATAAATTTTACTTATCTGATCCTAAGAACATTCTTGAGAGTTTACTATAGACTTCACTTCAATAATTTTTATTTGTGGTAAATTTTATTATTCGAAATATAACCTAGCAATATTCAAATTTAAAATAATTTAAATTCATATCTCAAAATCAGAAATTGACTAAATCATAGATTAATATCTATGATATCTAAATTAAAGTTTACTCTATTAAAAATTATTCAACGGGCTAAAATAATAATAACTTTATTCCTTAAAATTATCATATTGTTACTTCACACCAGGTAACAGATAAACAGAAAGTAAGAACTGATAATTTTTCCGTATCTAGTTTATTTACATTTTTATTAATTTTACTAACAGTGTTGACGACTTGTTTTAATATTTCACTTGCATAGCATGCTACATTAATTTTTGCGCATCGTTGAAACTTAAAGTTAAAAATTTGCTCAAGTGGACACTAGTTATTTAAAATTTATTATGGAGAATAAATTGACGTATCTGTTTATCAGGGCTACATTTATCATATTATGCTTATCAAGTGTTGAATTAAATAGAGACAAAGCCAGTAAGTATAGCACAGGCTTTTTAATTGCAGTTCATTTTAATAATTTCTATTACATTGAATTGTAATTTTTTATTCGGCAAATTATTAGTAAATAATATTAAAATTGTAACTATTGCGTTGTAACTATAGCGAGTTTTCTATTACATGGAACATAGTATTAGTACTCACACCGAAAAAACTTACTCTGAGGAGCTGGAGAGTTATATGTTTTTGACAGAACAAAATAGTAATATTCTATTACAATTTTAATATATTAATTAATTGCTTTGTAATAGAAAATTCACAATTATTACAATGCAACTTGTCATATAATAACCAGTGTCAATAAATATTGGGAATAGAACATCTCACAAACTTAGTTACTTAGTTAGGTATATATAGAAGATAAGTAGAATATAAATAAAGACTAAAGTTTAGCACAAAAGTAATACTTACAATGAATATTCTATGGCGCTGTATGTATTACAGGTATGTCCTATGGAATTTTTCCTGGGATTATGAATAGATTTAGGCATTTTTGAGATATGTTCAAATCTGCAACAAAATAATTGTTTGGGTAAGAAGCATCACCATCAGATCAGATAATTCTGAAAATTTGTAATCAAATTTTATTTTTTCAAAAGTGATCCAAATATCTCATGAATAAAGGGATATCAGTTAGGGATATGTTTACACTCCATTTTAGACATGCACTATATTTCTTTTTAATATGTATAAGGGGATTCAATTAGAAATTTTGTATTTTAATGAAAACAAGTTTTAGCTATCCAAAACAGTCCTGTGTATTAAAATATTATAGACTCACTATAAAATATACAAAACATATACAGTTCCAGTACACTTTAGTCACATTAGGTATTCTCCTGTCTTATAAATGATCTTTTGGAGATCCTCACAAAGTGAAGTAAATTCATTCCACAATTTGTGTTGGCTGAATAGCCCACAAATTACAGGACAGAGTTTCAATCAATAACTTCAGTGTTTGTTGTATTACTTCTATATTCTGACAAATTTACCCCTTGCAGAGATTCAAGTCTGGTGAATAAGAGGTTAGTGGACTCTGTCAAAGGCACTGTCATGAAGGAAATCATTTGTCAGTTTGGTGACATGTGGCCAATAATTGTTGTGCAATATGGTGCTGCTGCCTTGTTGCAGAACAGATAGAATCTGCCTTAATAATGCAATGTAGTGATTGCTATTGGCAGTTTTTTCCTGGTTGTAAAATCTCTGAAATTGATCCCAACAATTTTTCATTTTGACAAACACTTCTTATTGCCAAACCAGAATTTTAAATTCACCTAAAATTACTTGCTTTAGTGGGTAATTAACCAGGAATGATGCTTTTCCATATTTGGTCAGATTTGCAGAAGATGTACTTAACCAAAATTTTAAAAATGTTTGAACATCTATTGAAATTCATCTTGCTGTAAGGCTTTTTTTTTAATTTTAACTGTTTTGTCATTTTTTTTTAATAAACAAACATACCTCTTTCTGAAAATCAGTTATTTTAAATTTGTTTTTAAATGTGAAAATTGACTTATTTTAGAAGTTTAAAAACATCCATATTTTTAAAAAATGATGAGTTAACCTTTTTCAAGTGAATAAAATGTATTGATAGAAATTTACATATCAATGAGCCAGAAAGAAAAGCCAGACATAATGTAGATTAGGTATTCACTTCTAGCAGCCTAACATATATAAATTATTTTGTGTTTTTTTGGCAATTGCCTTTGAATAAAGGTTATTTGATATTATTGACCATGTGATAGTTCACTTAGAACAATCACATGGCATCAGATCAGATCACCTTGTTGGACAAGTTGATCTGATTTTATTGACCTAATAATCTGAATTGTGCCAAAGGGATCTGACACAAAACAATGTGTGATGAGGCAATCTGGAACCAAGCATCTTTAGCAAAAATATTGTGTTTCATAGAGAGAATTTGCTTTGAGAGTAATCAAGGAAAATTGTAATTTCTTTTTGAAGTCCATGACAATATTATTGTTTTCATATATATTTTTATATTACTTTTATTAATTTTAAAATTGCATATCTTTGTTGTATATATTTTGTTTTAAATTTATATAGAAACTTTATAGCTACAAACTAAATACTTCAACTTAGTAGATTAAATTAAAATTTCAAATAGAAATTGTATGCTGAGCTTTCTTACACAGTAGATTTATTACATTTAAATTAATTATGATTTGTAAAAATTATATTATAAATATAGCAAAAGTATTTTTAATTTAAAGATACAACATCTGAAATTTGGGTGTCTCCATTTTAATTAATATATTTTGTTGGGCATGATATTTTGTATTTGCCACACACTTAATTATCAGTTATTTTAAACATTAGTCGGATGACAATATCCTACTAAATGCAACAACAAAATTTACCAATTTTTTCTGTATTAACTGGTGCATGTCTTTATCAAATATGCATAATGTTATCTATATGATGACATAGTATCAGTATTCAATTTTTAATAAATACATAAAAAATAAAAAGAAGGTATTCATTTAGGTTCAGATAGAATAACACTAATTCAAGTTGAAGTAATGGTTCTGTTGTTCTATTTTGTTTAAAGAATTCAAGTTGGTATGCTTATATATGTTCTACTTTTTGTGTATGTATTGATTTGTTAAGTTATCTTTACCCATATGAAATGTACTTAAAGAATCTTAATTTCATTATCTTATGCATTGTACACCAAATCAATGATTATTATGCATTCATTTTAAAAACTTACTTTCTCTTATTTCTACTTTTTACAATATTGTGTTTTCATTTCTTTTGATTTTGAAAGCCATTTAAATGTTTAGATATACCAATATACCTAGGTACTATTTTTGCTAAAGATGGCAAGATAACCTTAGAGCAAATGTTTCCATTCTTTTTATGATATATGTGATATATAAAACAGTTCAAATGAATATGAAAAAAGATAAATTTGGAAGATAATATTTTGAAAACAATAATTTTGGTTCTCATTTGGCAGCATTCAGCCAGCTATTTTGTACCAACAGCCTTTTCAGTCTTGAGAATACCTACCTCAGCCATAATATCTTTCTTTTTACTGTCTTGGCTCATAGCAATGCTAATAATGTTCTATTTATTATTATGTGTTTCTTAATTTAAAAAGTGTAGTATGGTATGTTATGTTTTAATGAAATATCTTTAGATGCAAAAGTTTCACTCAATAATTTTTAAAACTATCTCTCTGACAATTGTTCATATATTCTTTAAGATCTGTATAAGACACTCTTATGTACAATCTCTATTATCATGTGTTTCGTTAGTTTACCTTGGCTTCTTTTCCTACAAGTCTGCCTTCAATGACTTGTTTTATTAGGTTTTCTCTTCTCATTTCGCTTAATAAATAATGTAATTATTCCTCCCAAATATTAAAAATATGTTACTTAGGTATATGTTTCGCTCTTCATAGAAATGTTAACAAGGTTATTTTCCATTCTTGATATTCTCATTAACGTTGTCTTTACATTAAACTTCATAATGTTTTTTTTGGTTTTATCATTAAGTTTGTTTATGAGTTTTGTAGCCCCTGAGCAGTATGTGTTATTGTTCCTTGAACATCTACAAATCATGCTTATTGTATTAACTCATCATTTGGTATAGATTCAGAATATTGATGGTGTTTACTGACATTGCTGACTTACTTCTTATCCTATCTCTGCTGGATCTGATTCATTTATAGAAGTTTTACATTTGTTATTTAATTAATGTAGAGATCTTATAGTCTTAGTCTTTGCAGTTAATTCCAGGACTTGATACTTTACTAGGTTCTCTCCTAGACGCTCATTAGCAAATGACTAGAAGCTTTTCTCACCCTTTTCTCTTGCATCAATCATATCACTGGCAGCCTCTTTATCATTATTTGTTGCAGTTGATATACAAAATAATTCATTGTTTTCAAATGGATTATACCATTCTTCAGATAGATCTGCAATTTTCCCAACATCTTCCTCATCTTTTCCACATCTAGGCACGCTTAGATCTTGATAAATTAAGATTTTGATTTTTTGAAGCATATCCCGAAGATGGCCAATGAAAGAGCTTCTGTGCTTTGCTGTGCTGTAATACCATTTTACAGCTGAAATATTCAGACTGAACCACCAGCAGTTTGAGTATCTTTGTTTATTGTGACTTCAATAGTGTGGTCAACAGGCAATTTTAAAACTTTTTATTTGACACTTGGACACTAAATTCACCATTCTTGAAAGACTGATAGACTTCAGAATGTTTTATTTCTAGGTTAAGAATATCAAAGAAGTAGGGTATCAAATATCTTGCATTATTAATTTTATCATAGACAAATATCATATGCAAATGTCCAGGGAATCATCTCCCTAATAGCACATAAATGCAGATCCAAATCACCTGCTCTGGAGGCTCTTTTAATGCCAATTAAACATATTTACTATGGTGACATATGAAATCCAAATTTCCGACAATGCACCATTTTTTTCTGACAAAAATGGTTAATGCAATACAGTTTCAAATGTTGTGCTTAATAAGATGTGACTTAAGCATTTGTCATTGAGTTGGCTAGTAAACAGATCATTTCATTGTTTTTTTCAAGCCAGATTTCAAATTTTTCCTATATTAACTTCTTTATAAACCTGCTTTATAAACACATTTATGGACTCTAACAGCATGGTCAAAATCTTTTTATTCTAAAACAGCAGATACAGATCCTCTGGCTACAATACCAAATTCAATTTGTAGATCTCTTAGACCAGTATCTTTAAACTGGTTACCTATTGTCCCTAAATATTGTAAATTGTATGAAAATTACCCATTCTCGGATCCGGTTTAGACTGGTTCACAAAAATGCTCATGTCGACATATCTATACTACTACCCATTCTCAAAATCAGATTTCAAAATTCATCCTTCCTTTTCCAAGCAATTTCAGTTGGTATTGCATAAAGAGCTGGGTCTAGAACTATAGCTATCGACTTAAGTTGCAAATGTTATCTAATAGCCTCAGATTGAGTCAGTATGTTTAACACAGCTGAAAGTTCTGGAGGTGGAACCCAAAAGTTTAGACTATCACTTTGTGGAAGAATGTTGAATCCTGTCCCACTTGGTTTTGTCTGATGTACATTATGATTTTTTAGCCTTGAAATAATCCATAGCAAAAATATTTAGAGCATCTTCACTTTTTAGGGATTCAGTATAATGACATTTTACTTTGATACTGTGAGTGATGGACCAATTCTTTCACCAGCTATATATTGATATATATCAGGTGTGTCTTCTTCAACTTTTGGAAGTTCAATATTTGATTCACAATCGTATTTTTTTTTTTTGAATAATTGTACCATTCACTCTATGTGAGGTACCCTTTCTGGACAAAGTTTCTTCCATCCCAGATTGGTATACAATGTATAGTTTAATTGGCACTGGAAAGACTACATTAATTTCCTTTTGGGACAATTTTTGTAAGCAGCCTGTTGTATCATTCTCTTGAAAATGTGAGTATAACATACTGTGTCCTAAACTATTTAAATGGGAAATAATTCCACATTGACTGTTAATGTTTTTATTGTATAGGGTAGCACGTAATACTTATGTGACTTTAATCGGCCATTACTTATAATAAGCAGTGCATTTGTTTATGTATGTTTGTTCTTAAATCGTATTAAAATTCCATTAAATAGTTTTAGGACATATGGAATGGCTAAATAGTTACTTTTGACATGTGATGGATATTATTGGATTCAGTTTTTATAGACTTTCTAATAAAATAGCTGACTTTTGTGTAATTTCTTTACATATGTTCGAATTGATTTTACATGCCTTAATTCATAGTTCCTTTCAAATAATTCAGTATAGTGAATGAATAGGGAAAAAACAATAAGTTATTAGGAAAAAGAATTAGCGTTTTGTCAACTTATTTTTCAAATGTGTATTAAGGTTATTTTTACTGGATTTTGTAAATTCAAATCCATTCTTTTCAATAAAACTGCAACTTCTATTTCTTAAAGGAAAGGAGAATAGTTTCTTTATTAGGAATTAAACCTTTCTGATATACTGAACAATGATCCTTCATCTTGACAATACTGTCTGCCATAAGGCGCATTTGTGATAACCTGTCTGAAAGAAAATGGAATATCTGTTATGATCCATCATCTTTGTTCACCAGAACTGCCACTGAATAGAAATGTTATCTTTTTGGCTGCAGCTTTAGTCGGAGCCCCAAATACTGTTGGAATAACGCTGTAGAAAATTTACCGGGGCTGTTTGTTTGACCTGTTTGTTTGGCCCGCTTTGACCAGAAGGTCAGCCTCTCTCAGCGCCCACGATTAAGGTGTAAGCTGGGATCCAATGAATAATAGTTTCGAAGCTTTTGGAACTTAGTTTCAATAGGAGACTGTGGATGTTTTTACAAAACTGATGTTCTTGTTTCTTGGATTTGAGGCGTGCGATAGCAGACATGTAGTCAGTGGACTTTCTCTTGGAGGTCGTTATTCAGTGCACTTTCGAGGGCAGTAGTTTCAGCTCTGTAGCTGCTGCAGCTTTTACCCCCTGGGATAAGTAAGACTAATCTCTAGCAAAATTCATTTTAAAGTTATGTTTAAGCCATCGAAACAAATACATATGTTAGTCTAAGTATTCTGAAGTTGAGATCTCTCTTGTCTAATTTGAAATAAAATAGACTTTAGTATTGAGATTTCTTTACCCTAGTCCATCAAGTTAGGTTTTCAATTATGCAAGTACATAAGTTACAATTTGGTTCACAACAATATTTATTATCAGTTTTAATTTATTTGTTTTGTTTTGTTTTGTAGACAAAAAATCAGCTTCCTCGATTTATGTAACAAATCTTACTAAAAAAGATGTATCTATTGGTCAGGGCTTTCTATATCAGAAATCTGTATATGATACTTATACACCATTTATCACCCTTTATGTGAATCTCCGTGGATACTTTCCAATAGATGTTAAACTTGCTGTGTCTCTTCAAGACAAGGATACTGAGCGCTGGTATATGTGTACTAGATGTGTACAGAAGGTGGATGAGGAGTTCAGCTGGTTATTCCCAACAGTAAGAATTTTATAAGTAGTAACCTGTAAAAGTTGCATTTATCACCTTTTATAAAATGTAGAAATGTTCCGTATTATATAAATTTTGTTAAAACTGGCCATACTTAAAAAATAGTATATTCACCAAACTGAACATAATTTAGAAAATTAATATACACACAAAGTATTCTGTAATGTACCTACTACTAATTGCAAGCATTTTCCGGAACGTCTCTTTAAGCTTGGTCTATTTAAACTGTAGTTTAACCCATGATTTAGTCGGTATACGAAAAGCCATGTTAAACCAAAGACGTTATAGAGTTAGACTGGACGGATTACTTGTTTAAAAATCGGTAATTGTTTACCATTTAGTTTCTGTTTTCTGATTCGCAAAAATATAAGAGACGTTACCATTGCCAGCCTCAATAAAAGTTACAAAAACATGTACGTTTTTTAACTATTTTACAGCTTTAATTATTTTAATGAACATAATACTTTTGAAACACTTGCTGCCAGATAGAGAAAAAGATCGAAATAATATTGTGACTCCAAATCGTGAAATTAAATAGTATTTATTTGATCCATAAACTGCATTATACAACATTTATTACATAAATAGAACTATTTTCCTTCATATATTTGAGTAATTTTTATTATTCTTTTTTTGTATATCAACCTCTATCGAGTTAACTACTGAATACCTACATAATATTATTTGTATATTATCGGATTTGAATTAATTATGTGGTTGGATTCTTCACCCCAATATTTAAAAAGAAATGTTTATCATTGGCTAGGATGATTATCAAATGTTGTGTTCTTCAACATCTGAGTTAAGGATCTGTAGTAGGACCATTTGTCAACTTAGCACATGTAAGCCAAGCCGGAAGATGTGTATACTCTTCACACACTGTTGACGGTGTCCAACTACATGGCCAGTGAGTTCGCGGTGGTTGGTGATAATCTATGTACACCTGGAAGTGATTTTGGCTTGGTATTTGTCAATTATAGAATGTATTTTGTTTACAGGGCCAGATATTATGAACAAATGGTATAGTATGCGTGTGAATTGGATTGCCAAAAATTATATTGGCTACGGTAAGTACTTCATTAGAAATAGACAAACAGTTTTGAATAATTTAAATATTTAATATTGATGTTGAAGTTATTGTATTGTTTTTACTAAAATCAGAAAGCCTTTAAGATGTTCTGCAATAGAGTTTAACTTTGTTTCTAGTATGGTGTCTTCAATTTACCACTACGTCTGAGTAAAATCTCAGTGAATTTTGGAATTGTTCAAATCTTGGGGAACATTATTGGAAATGCTGTAATTTTTGGGATACAATTATTTTTAACAGTTTTTGCTTTAAAGCTTGAAGATATGTTCCAATCTTAACCTAGTTCGAATCAATCGGAGTCGTACTGAATTGTGTTTTGATGACTGAAGTTCATTACTTTTCTTTAGACATTTATTGAACGTTTATGTTGTAACAATTTGTTATTATTAATATTATCTTTTCCAGTCAAATTGCACATGATAAGGCTGATATTCTCAGATAAATGGATCATATCATGCATCATTTCTGTATAATATGCAAAGCTGTTGATCCTTGTGAATTCTGTAATATATCTTTCAATTGTTTAATTTTAGTAATAAAAATCCAACAGAGTTGAACTGATCCGCTGACAGCGATAGTCATAGTTTCTGAGCTCTAGTGGTTTAGACGAATGGCATTCATTTTTCAATACTCCAAAATATTTTATATGTACCTTTTTCAAAATATTGTTATTATAAAAATAATTTATATCTATGATATTTATCTCATATGACTTTACCCAATGCGATTTATAGTATCGTTCAAAGTGGGCTGTTTTTCAACGCTTTTGAAGCAGATACGTCGCCCTGGGCGACAATGCTCCCTGCCGTCCATCCCCACCCCTAAAGGGAATCAGACTCCGTTGATCCATACTGGAAGGGTGCAGAACAGCTATCTCTCTCAGCCTACTTAAAGGGACCCAATCTCCTGAAGTGATGTTGGCGGTCGAGTGACTCAGGGTAGCCCTGAGGCTAACCTAAGATCTTTGATCTGTTAAACAGCCAAGCATCGCGGACAAAAAATCAGACCGGAATACTCTCAGACTGTTGCTCAGAGAAGTTGATCTCGTGAGGCATCGACACACCAATTTGGAAGGTATTCCAAGGCCTTTATTAGCGGAACCGCTCTTAACTGCCATCAAAACCACCTTTGTTCGGCAACTCCAGTTGGTCGATACTCGCCTTCTTTTAGAATATCACAATCCCCTGCATGGAATACGAACAAAGTATTTTTACCTAGGAAGTTAGAAATTTATATCTCCATGCAGGGACCCATAAAGTTCTTTAGGTACAAATGTTAACTTTTGTCTTAAAGACTTGACTTTGTGGTGTTATGGTTGAACCTCAACAGGCTTAGGGCACACCTGCCTCTATAGGTTAGACATTTTCACGTTTAGCTAGCCAATCAGTGTTAATGTTCAATTTTGACATGTTTAGCTCACTCCTAACTGTTGAGCCTTTACAAATTTAGGTGAACTTTTAAAAATTAAGTTTTGTAGACGTGACCTTTACAGAATTAATAATTATACGTGTTTAGATAATCTCTACAAGAATTACATATCTTCCGCTTCTTTAGATGTAGAATTAATCTTTACTGCAGAAAACATAAAAATAATAAATAATATCAGTCAAGCGTTCGACAGTAGTAACATCATAGAAATGAATGTAGTCCAACCAAAAGATGTGTAAAAATATAAATATGGCTTCAACATAAAAACAACAT
>JAUYWI010078908.1:0-13408 GCA_034780595.1 Parotoplana pacifica
CTTAGCTACTGGAAGTGGTGGAGGAGGGTGAAACTGAAGAGGAACCTGTAGGGAGCCAACAACAACAACAACAACAAGGGCAACCAGGTAACGCCTAAATTGATCCTCAATGCCATCTAGAAAACAAAAGAGAAATAAAGAAAAGTGGAATGCCGAAATCAAATAAAAGGCAGCCAGCAAGTCGACTTCAGGTTTAAATGTTTTCTAAAAGTACATTTTGGAAATTTTAGACCAATTTCATTTTTCCGATAGCGTCGTGTGACCTTGTGTGTGGACCCCCTCCTCGCTTACGCTTTATCGGCGAAGGATTAAACAATAAATAGAGTGTTTTCTTTCTTTTAGGCACCGTACATGCTTTATGTTGAAGTTCTTGAATGCTCTCCGGATGTCATTTCTACTGATTCCTTCCCTCTGCATCCTAATAATGGGGCTTTCCTGCACCGTCCTGGAGGTGTTGTGAGGCTGATCGGTTCATCCGAAGCCCTGGACAACAGCGGTTCATTGTCAACTTCTCCAACTGCTGAAGCATCTAGGGAGCACCAGAGCAGCCCTCTTTGCACTGTGGACGAGCCTTGTGAATCTCAGGAGGACAGTGAAGTGGACTGCACTGATGAGGTGAAGGACTGCCGCCCAATGACCACTTTAAATAAAATCATTGAACCTGACAATTGGTCTCAAGCTGATGAAGATGTGTTAAAGGTAAGACGATGATAAGCTTGTTTAACAAAAATTAATTACCACTATGGTATACCACTGACTTAATAATTAAACAGTCAGCAAACAATAAGTTCAATGTCAGAACGTTATACTCATTTTACATAAATGTAGCCGTTTACATACGGTGTTTTTACACAATATACTGAAATATCAGTATCAACGTAAGTTTTAATCTTTTCGTGGTTAAATGTTGCAAATTCCAACACTCCCATTTTGAAAAATGCATTTAGTCGGACACCGCTTGTGGGACAAACCCCAAATCTTCATGTTGCTCAAATTACATATTTTGGTATGTAATTAATTAGGGATGATTCTTTTATATGGTTCATGAAAACTTGCATTTTACCTTTAGGTAGTTTTTGCAAAAAGGTGAAGAGGCCCCTCTTAAAACGTGATTTTTATACATGCTGGGATAAATTAAATCATGATTAGAAATTAGTAATTAACATGTGGAAACTTATGTTCATGTAAAGTATGAGTTTGTCCAAATTAAACTTTTGGTTTGATTGATTTTTTCTAATAAACATACACCCTCTGAAAATCAGTATTTTTTTCTTTGTGCAAATTAGATCAATGGATAGAATTGATGGATTTTGGAAATTTAAAATCCTTTTATAATATACTGAATTTTATCTATCCTTATTTTGAAGAATTATTGTATGAAACTTTTGCATCTACTGCTATTTCTTTAAAACTAAACAGACTATCTCCCTTTTATAAATGAAGAAACAGGCAGTCAATCAAGCGCATAGAGATATAAATAGAACATTTATGTACATTTCTATGGGCCAAGAAAGAAAAGATAAACATACCGTGGATTAGGCAGGTATTCTCTAGGTTGCAGCCTGACGAAACAAGTCGGCCGACCGAATATTTTTAATTAAGCACACCAATATTAATGTCTTATCATCATTTATTTTTAAGAGGTCGGTTTATTTCTCTCTGACAGGGAATCGCCGAGCCTCATTCTTTCCAACCGGCCACACCGATTTTCCAGCGCTTTCTATCTACATGATTCCCAAGCTTCAATCCAACCTTTCGACATCTCTCTCTGCCATACTTTTCCAGGACAACTTTGCCCACCCACCCCCTTTTTTAACTTCGAGATTACATTCCCTTTTTCTTAGGACATGACCACACCTTCTTAGACAGCTGCGTCTCAATACCTCTACAATGGACTCTCGCAGACTTCTGAACTCATCTTATCCTGCTGCTTAACTCCACATATCTTTCTGACCATTGCCTTTTCTGATCTTCTTAGGATATTTGCTTCTATTGATCTTACTACCCATGCCTCTGTAACATTTGTATTAGATAGATTCCCTGCATACATTTCTTGCACTTGAAATCAGTCGTCATTGAGACTCTCTTATTTCCAGAGCATCTAGCATGGATCCACTTTTCTCACTTTCTGCACCGTAGTGAGTTGCTCATCACTCTTTTGCCCCATAGGCATATTCTACAAGGATCAATCTTTGTCTTTACTGAAACTTGATTTTCCACATTAATTTTGTCTCAGATCATTTTTATAGGGCTATAAAGTGACTGATTCTTTTATTAGGTATAAAAATATTGGAGACATTTGCTCTAAGATTTATTTTACCGTCTTTAGCAATAATAAGTACCTAGGTATATTGGGTATTTCTAAACATTTAAATTGTTTTCAAAATCAAAATATATAAATACAATTTATTGTGATGTTATGATTAGGAGTGGCAGTGCCAAAACAAGCCGAAAAGTAAGCATGTATTGTATTGTAATGTTGGCTTTCTAAATCAAAGTAACTGCAAACAATTTATTGTAGAGAAACAACAGAAACAAGAAGTAAAATTAAAAAACAATGTTTTTGAAAGGAATGTATGAATTGGTAACTTAACTGATTGGTAGATCAGTACATGCATAATAAGTATACCGACTTCAGTAGGTAAGTTGGTTTTATTGGTCAAACAAAAACTTGAATTAGTGTTATCATATCTGTACCTAAATGAATACCTCCTTCTCACCTTTTATGTATCTATTGATCTACAATCAAATATACAAAACACGCACAGAATCTTGTTTTCGTTCTTTTTTGCGTTTTGGTCATTCATTAGGTACCAATTCATACATTGCTTTTAACAATATTGTTTTTTTTTTACTTTCTCTTGTATAATATATAGATTAATATCTTTACTGCAAACAAACATATAAAAACTAAAAATCTGGCAAACTTTCGACTGTACTAACAACATAGAATTGAATATAATATAACTAAAAGAAATGTAAATTATGGTTTCAACATAGAAACAACAGCTTTTCCAGATTAAATCAAAACTATGAAATCATGTTTTACATCTTGTCTTACACCCAAGCTGAAACATGATAATATGGTCAGTCAAGCTTGTAAATTGAAAGTGCTATCTAGTATATCCGAATAACAAATTTAAAAAAAATATTCCAGTCAGAAATAAAAAATATAAAATTATTGTATGTCTGGGAGAGTTGATAGTATTATAAGTAATAGAATGTGGTGTAACTATTTGACAATTATTACAAAATCTATCATTATTAGTTTGGTATTAAAATGGATTACTGTCAATATCATAAATCTGCTTGATGATGTAATTAAAGTGTTCATCACTAGCCAAAAAGAATTATCAATTGGAGCAAATTTATGTAGTTTCAGAAAGAGCATTAAAATTACTAAATTGCATTTATGAAATAAGGTTGTTAAATTAGCTAACAACAATGCTTTAGCTTACTCACTGTACATATAGTAATAATTGACATTTTTCATAGTACACGCGTACTGCTGATCGTCTTGTATTTTATTAGTTGATAACTATGAACTGTATGCAGATAAGTAATATACACACCTCGAGTTTTAATATATTGTGATGGACTACTGTATTTTGAACTTGATCATACACAAATCGGTACTTGACATTAATTTAAACGTTCAAATAGTTTTATTTATTAGGCTCAGCATGGTAAATACTGGCGTACTTAAACTCTGATTCAAACAAGATGACCAGCCATTTGTGGAGATAGTTGGTACCGACCAATAGATCATGAAAGTAGACATCTATTTCTAAGCTCTAATTTTATATCTTTTAATAATGTGGTAGAGATATTTCTGTTAACATATGAATCATTGTGTGTATTTTGACATTCAATCATGGCTGTACTACAGATAGCCATGCGTTCAATACAGAGTTTTGGATAAATTTTATATATGAACAAACAACGAGAATGCAGTTAAATCACATAATATTAATCACTTAGCATATTGTGTCCATTTTTATATCAGAAGTTCTATTTCAATTGGTATGAGTTTCATCTAGCGTAATATAGTTTTGACTTAAATCATTTTTCTATCTTTTTTAACTAATAAATACGTACCTACTGATGATTATATTATGTCTGAAATCTATTATGATCCACCTATATATACTACATTATGTTATAGAGGAAGGCAGTGTGGGTGACTGATAGATAAGAATCATTTCCATTTTATAAAATATATCACTCATGGCGTAGTTTTCTTTTTTTGTGTTGTCTGTTTTAACTTTGAGATCAGTATTAATATTCTGTTCTAATTTATGTAACCAAACTGGCTGATGCAGATTTATTGATTGGTTTGTGGATGATCAAAATAACGTATTGCGGTTGTGTTGCTAATAATGAATTCACTTATTTATTCATTAGTTTGCCACAACTTTATTTATGGTTAATTTTGATTCAATAAACAAAAATAAAGTTGGTAAATCATTAATCAACTTGACTCTCTTTTCCGTGATAAACAATATGGCGTAATTCTGTTTTAATAAAATCGATTTCTGTTTTTGTCAGTGATTAACCGTCAGCCTCTAGTCTGGTTTTAAATTAAATTCCTTGACAGTAATTATGATCATCCTAATACATTGCTAGCGGGGATAAATATATCTCCCATTAACTGGATGTGCTGGATTTTAACAAACCCATTACGATGAACTATAAATTGTTGTCCGGTTAATTTTAAAATTTTAGCTTTGCACAGCATTTCATAAATTATTTCTTATTTTGTCTTTATTGTTAATTTTCGTGTTTTTTTGGTTGGCACTGAAATGTGAATACTTGTCATTGTTTCAGATTCGTCCCCTTGGCCCAACCGATTCCATCAGCATGTATTCTACTGAATCTTCAGTGAGCACGGAGTCCAGAGAACCGGTCTATATTGCCGCAGGGGACATCAGAAGGCGACTTAGTGAGACTGTTGCCGCTCCTAAAAAGAATTTTGAGGTGGGTTGGAGTTTGTTTTGAATATTGGATGGTGTCTTTATGTTTAGGTTCATTTTAAATCTATACTTATGGCGATAGATCGTTAACAAATTACGTACGACTTAGTGCGCCTTGCTAGAGTATCAAAGGACTTCTATAGCTCGAACAATTTGGTCAATCGATTAACTTTTATTTAGGCTGCTGTGTGAAAATCTCAGTGTTTATCGATGTTTACTCTAAGTTAACCATTTTTCTAAAATTGCTTCTTTATTTGTCACCAATAATAAATAGTAGGTAACATATTAGTTAATGTCCGGGTGACTCTTGTTTTAGTTTTGGGACCGCATTGCGTCGAGTATTGTGTCAGTACTACAATTATTAAATTTTACCAAGTTAAATGAAATTGTAACCCCAGAATCAATAAAAAAGAGCCGCTTGGTTTACGTCGATAAATTTTGGATGAGATAATTACTTTAACTTACACTAATCTTATAAACTTAGGCTTAGTACTTGTCTCACGTTCAAAAACCCAAAAATGTAAGTTAAAAACCGACTGTAAATTCCTAGAACTAGAAACTTATAACTGTTTTTGATGTTTAACATTATTTGCTTTACCAAAATAATTGAACAATAATGGTAGGATGTGCTACATAATTTTTAAGTTAGAAATTAGCAATATTAATATTGACTTATTACCTAGCTTCTTGTTTGGTTACATTCTGCAACACTGTTTCATTCAGCACGTGGATATTTCCCCCTAAACAAGTTGTTCTCTATTAGCTAACACAGGTTTTATTATTGAACATCATAACATGACGAAATTGATATTGGTACTTTATTTTTGTATTTTAGCGTGATCCCGAGGATCCCAGTGCTTGTGTTTTGAAAGAACCGCTCGAAGACAAAAGTCGCCGTATTCGGGAGGCCTCTCAGTTTGGTCACTTCCCCAATTGGAAACTTTTGTCCGTAATTGTAAAATCTGGTGATGACTTGAGACAAGAGCACTTGGCCTATCAGGTTCTCAGGGTGCTACAGGTAATCCACTGGGTCCGATAGATTGTTCCTATAATTCAAATTGATTGCTTAGAAAATAATTAGATATTTTATCCCTTTAATGGATGCCGTCAAAGGTCGTACTCGATCTGACGGGACAAGGTAAATGTCCTTGTGAACCCCTCTCTAAGTTTTTTCAGATGTTCTGAGGGGTGTTCCCAAAGACGACAGGGCACAAAAAAATACGAAAGGATAATAAAGGGTAAATTTTATAAAGCAATTTTGGCAAAGATCAAAGCAGAACGATTAGAACCACAGTAGCGGTATAAGATAAACAAATAATTTAAGAATCAATAAATAAATTATTTTGTCAAATTTATTGTAGTTACTTTATGTTTCCAAATCCAGCCGTTATTTTGAACGCTACAAATCTAAATCTCTTGTTAAAACTCAAAGGCTGTGCCTAAGAAATCGATTTCTTTACAAGTAGTTTAAGTGTGGTTTAAGACAGTACTATAACTTAGTGCAAAATAGACAATTATATACATATAATACAGTTTCGCTAAATACATACATATAATTTTATTTTATTTCTACAGCGTATCTGGCAAGAGGAACGAGTTCCCTTATGGTTGCGTCCCTTAAGTATCATTATAACCTCGGCAGACAGTGGAATGATAGAGCCAGTGGCCAATGCTGTTTCCATTCATCAAATTAAGCGGCACAGCAAACTATCCTTGGCTCAGTATTTTATCAAGGAATTTGGTCCAGTTACATCAGAAACTTACCTGACTGCTCAACGTAACTTTGTTGAGAGTTGTGCGGCTTACTGTGTAGTTTGCTATCTGCTACAAGTAAAAGACAGGTTAGCTATGAATAGATGGATTATTAGCTGGTTAATTAGTTAATTTTACATTTTTCACTTGCGATATTATTTTCAAAGGAAATGTTTTGAACCAAGTTAGTTTTAAAAAACGATTATTGCAGAGAATAAAAAATTATTTTATTGCTTCCAACTCTGCGGAAATATAAGATATTTCCTGATTTCAAAGTTGGTCTTAAGACTAAAACTTCTGTCGGTTTTAAGGTATATATCTCATCCTAAAACTAATTTTAGAATAAAAAATGATATAAATCTTACAGCTTTAGTTCATTAAAACATTCTAAAAAGGTTTCATTTTAAGGTTGGTTTTGAAATTATATTTAAACCTAAAACCGAAGTTTTTTAGTCTGAAGATCAACTTTGAAATCACCCTTTGTTCTTTTTTCAACTTAGTGAAATCACGCCGCCCCGATAATAATTAATAATATTTTTACCATTTTTTCAAGGCATAATGGAAATATTTTGTTAGACAACAAAGGCCATATGATTCACATCGACTATGGCTTCATTTTGTCTTCCTCACCAGGCAAAAATCTTGGGTTTGAGTCATCGCCGTTTAAATTGACCGCCGAGTTTGTTGAAGTAATGGGTGGTGAAAACAGCGATCTTTTTGAATATTTCAAGATATTAATTCTTCGCGGAATGGTTAGCGCTCGAAAGCACATGGACAAGGTATAATAGAAACTTTCTATTAAAAATCTCTTCATTTATTTGTCTGTGATTCAAACATTTTTCGCTTACAATGGTTTGCCCGTTAAATAGCTACGAGGGTGGGTCAAAAATAAGTTGAGCTTACTCGACTCAAAATTAAATTATCAATCGATTAAGTTCAACTTATTTTTTATTCCCCCCACCCTCGTAGCTATTTAACGGGCAAAACATTGTCAGCGAAGATGACTAGAATTGAAACGACACATCCGATCTTTGGTACATTCGACTTCACAAAGGGGTGTATATGTTTAGGAAATAAGTAATTGTCGTATCACTTAGAACTACAAATTTTTATATTATTTTGTTTAAATAATTCAATTTAATATAACACAGGCGACATTTATGTATCCAGTAATAATCAACCCCGTCGCCGCAGACGCCAATTTAATGGATTAAAAATCCCTTTACTAATTTTGCATAACCCAGTCGGTATTCGTTTACGCCTACACATTCCCATTCCCAGTAAAAGCCAACACCAAAAAATTACGGTGATTACTTTTGTGTATTCCCAATCCAAAGCTATAGCATAAACCATAGATTTGGTGATGACTTTTCAAAGTAAAAATACAAAAACTGTTGTAAAGAGACTTATACTCGTATTTGTGAAATTCCAACATTGATAAAAATATGATGAGGATTATGTACTGATATAGGCAATTATTGTATGAGGATAGCTCCTCAAAGTAGCATGAAACAGTGTTCCCGCAGTAGTGGCGGGCACAGTCAGGTAATACTGAGGAAAACTAAAACCCAATTGATTGTTTACTCTTATTAGTGACATGTACTATCTAGGTTTTTATGTAAAAAATGAATTGACTATTAGATGAAACTTAATTGATTGCTTGCAATTATTATAATATTAGTAATATGTGTAACTATGTATATTTTTTAGCTATTTTGAAAGCTGCATTGACTATGTGTTATGCTAGTTTTTGTACATTTGAATTAAAGCTGTTTTTGATTAATCTATAATATTATAAATCTTCCTACTTTATTCTAGAAATTTGTACATTTATCATACTTTTTGCCAAAATCATGATACTTTTTTCATGGGGCTCTGCGACCCCTTATTACAATTTATCTCTACCTAAACATGAACTAAAGGTACATTAGTTACAGCCACAGAAAAGCATCGCTAGTTTTTAAATATAAATAGGCAGATTAAAATACTGTGATTGTAGATTCTAATTCTTATCTAGTTTCAAGCTAGCTGGTACAGTTTACGTTGCACTAAGCAGGCAATATTTCCATTTATTCTGGCTAACAGTGTATGTACATATTGCGATATACGTCTCCGGTTTTATTATAAAATTGCTTCAGGCAATGTTATAGAAAATTTAAATTGAGAGAAATCAATAAAATATGGACCTGACGTCAATGAGACAATTAAATACATACTTTCATAAAAAATATCCATACCTATGTACTTTCAATTCCATTAGAAATTAAATTTATTAGTGAGAATTATGAATAGAAAACTGACTCAACAAAAATCTCAGTTGTTATCTATTCATAATGGCTGTATTTTTTATGGAAGCTCGTTGATTTGCTGTTATTTATGCCTGTATGATTTACTTGAAGTAGCCTCATAGTAATAACAAAATCGAAATATATGTATATCGGAAATATTTTGGTTTCTTCATTAATTTCAACTACGAAGTACAAAATTAGTGAATATATTTTCTATTTGTTTTTAAATTCAAAAACTGGCGATTTGTTGTTTTTGTCTCCTAGATTATCATCTTAGCTGAAATTTTACAATCCGGCAGCGGACTAGCTTTCTTTGACCGCGGTGTGTCAGCCACTCTGGGTGGTCTAAAGGATCGGTTTCACTTGACAAAGACGGAGGAGCAACTGCAACTTCTGGTGGACACTATGGTTGAATCCAGTATGCATTCACTGACTACGAGACTTTATGATAGCTTTCAGTATTATACCAACGGTATTCAATGATCTCATTTATTTAGTCAAACGGTGAAATTCATGATGACGTCATCTCAAAGCAGATCACCATTGGACGACTAGATGTAAATATTACAAAATGCATACTGTGTAAGTCGGGTTCCCAGGGGGAAATTTAAATGCAAATCTATTTCCATTTGAATGACCAAACTTGACTAATAAAGAAGGATCTTTGTAGACTCTTTTTTTGAAATATGTAATGGAATTAATTAATTGATCTAGAAATTATTGCGAAATATCAACGGTTATCTTACAAAACTTCGAACAAAACGAAGGTGGACGTTTATTGCCAGAGTTTGCTTTGACTATGGATATAGGAAACTCATGCCCAGAGGTGATATTAGGGCTGCTGTTAGTGTGCGATATTGATCCCTGGGAACAGTCTTTAACATTTTCCAGATTTGTTCTTCCTAAACGTTTGCATCACTGACAACATCCCCAGTAAAATAAGAACTAATTTCCGAAAATTCTTCTAAATTTAAATTTCGGCAAATTTGTTGCTACCCGAAACTGTGAAAATATAATTTATTCTTCCTGGATTGTCATAATGACGTAAATAGCAGGTGCCAGTGTGATGCGCACACATTATGTGTATGTATAAATTTGTTACCGACAAAGAATTACTAGAAACAATTAATCAATAATTATTTTTTTACTTAACTAATATGTATTTTTTGAAAGGAAGTGAAACTAGTATACAACTATGTCCGTGAAATCTGGTCGCTGTCCTGTTTTTTGATTTGGATTTTTAATTTATAATTTGAGTGTAACTAATGGTGATCACTGTTAGGAAGATTCCCATGGTACTTACTTTGTATATTATGCACTTCTCTTCTGTGCTGGTGTTATGAGAGAACAAACTACACTGATTTTAAGGAACACAATTATTGTAACAGGGTGCAAGAGATCAGTCTCAAAAGCAAATACTAATTATTTTTATAATTCATAGATTTATACATTGCATAGCAATTATTTATTCATTTGATTGTACGTTTTGAGACATCACAGTGTTTTGTTTTTTGGGAGTATGCCTTTGTAGGATATAGATTTTATGGTGTTGTATTATTATGCCATTAATATTACGTATTAACTACTTTAAAACACGCCGAGTTGTTTCTACAAATATTGCCTTGCTTTATGCCTACTGATAACAGAAAACAATAATATATTGCAAAATTGTGTACTCAAATTCAAGTGTTATCCTAATGAAACGTTTACTTTTATATATAAAAAATGGCAAAATTAAGTTAATTCTGTTATTACGATAATGTACAATATTTAGAAATGGATTACAATATACTGGAAAATAAATATAGTTCTAACAAATGAAAGTTATAGTATGTTGGAAATTGGTGTTAGAAATTAATTTTCTCAAATCTATCTAATTTTATTTACCTTTCTTTTCTTTCCTTAATTTATACGGGCTACTCACTAATTACTTTCTTGTTGATTTTTAAAAAAATGCAATTATTGTTTTTTTTATTTTCACTTAATTTTGGACAAAATTAAAATCTATGCATAATAACTTTATAGCCTACCTGTTTTAAAATAAGAGCACTTTTTATTACGGTTCCGTCACTATTACCACGTGCTTAACTATCTGTCTTGAGGATCTTTTAGATGAAAATGCTATTGTTTATATATTAAACTTAGCACTATGTGCTGTGTCAAATTTTAATTTCTATTATTACTTACATAAGAAAGCATTTATCGTTTGCTTATTTAATGTATTTATGAAATTTAATCTAATAGGTCCTCAGATCCAACTAGAGCAAGGATTGCTCCGTTCTATTTCTGTCTTGTAGTTCATATTTTTATGCATAGAGATATAATTAATTTCTATGTTGTTTTTTGTAATAATTTCATTTCAAATTTTGTTTTTAACAGAAGAAGTATAATTATAATTAGGCATAACCATATCACAGATGACTAAAATTGTCAGCGATACTCAAATGTACAATTTATTTTGTGTATATTTGTGTCAATCAACTAAATACCTTCTATATTGTGATAGAACTTTGTAGAGCAAGTTGTAAGAGAGATAGAGATGTGACATCGTAATTTTTGACAATGCTTATCTGAAAGCAGGATTCAGAAAATATAAAAACGAACTAGTAATAGGTAGGTACGTAAAATTAATTTTACGAGGTTTGACTAAAAAAGAAAACAAACTACAAACCATACCTAGCTAAATATGTATCATTTCTCTGGATAAATTCAAACTCTATAATATATCCTTACCATAGTGCAAGCCGTTTTGACAATCAAGTCATATTAATTACTTCTCTAGTCATTAGTTATAATTTACTAATTGTATATCTTATGTTGATTGTTCAAGTCCGTATAATTAATTTACGTCTATATTGTAGGTATGCAATATATCTTATAACTACACCCCTCTATTATATTCATTTTGTGTGTATAGGTCATGGAAAGAAAACAGAAATTTTCTTTCTTTTATAAGTCCATTTTGTTTATACACGTATGTATTATTAATTTCAATTATGTACTTTTTACAGAGCGCATGGATTCTTTCAGTTTTGTTTTGATTGCACTTTAATTTAAAATTCTTTGTACAAATAATTTGTTCGTCTTATTTTAAGTAATATTGCTTAAAGTGTCTATATACAAAACCAATTATTATGATGATAATATGTGATGTGATGTGATGTAATGTAATGTAATCTGTAATGTCCTGTCCAACCTAAGGTTTATACATAATAAATAAGGGCAGACGGGGGTTGCCCAGTCTCAATTTAGATGTAGTTTTTTTGGGGGGAAAGCATGCATCATTATATAAATGCACGTGCAGAACATAAATTTATAGGTTCATGTGCAACACCGGGTAGTCAAAAGCAGATACTTGGACTTGGAATACCTAACTGATAGCTGCTTAAGTAAGTGTAAATTTTTTTTAAATTAAGAAAATAGGCACTTAGAAGTCACTTTCGCCGGCATGGACCTGACCTCTGGGTTGCCCCCTGAATCCGCCACTAATATACCTATCTGTAATTTTAAAATAGCAATAAATAAAAATCATCTTTTTATTGAATTATCTTTTCTCATATTTGAATTTTGCATACATATATTTTTTAAGATTATGGATTACTAGTGTAGGAATATTGCATATTTTTTTGTACTGAGATGACAATAAT
The DNA here is from genome assembly GCA_034780595.1 of Parotoplana pacifica. Lineage (NCBI taxonomy): Eukaryota > Metazoa > Platyhelminthes > Proseriata > Otoplanidae > Parotoplana > Parotoplana pacifica. Next base: position 12,661 of record JAUYWI010078908.1, read on the forward strand.
TGCTTAATATATGTATAGTTGGGAGGGATTAGGTACTTAACCGTTATTTTATGTAAATTTTGGAATTAAGTAAATTAGGTCTGTTGTAGTTTGTATGCCAGCATTAGGATTTATATTTTCCGTGGATGAATGGGGCTAAAATTTGGTACATAAACATGTTTAAATATGAATAAAAAAGGATATTTAGTATACACATACTGAATATTTTCGCAAACTCTTATCTGAGCAATACAAAAGGCAATTAATAGCAACATGAGCCAATCAAATAAAAAACAATAGAAATAGATAAAGATGAACTAACATTAAATTGATTAATTGATTGTCAAAAGAAATAATGGAGAGAAAGTAAGGTATATATTAAAAAGCAATTACATTTTAGATCAGTGCGAATGTAGGTAAGAAGTATTGGGTAGGAAGCTAGGATGAGGACACTAATTAAATTCTCGGTGAATAAACAGTGTTGGTTTGCAAGAGTTAAAAAATATAGCTTTGCAAATCGCTAATTTAATTGTATGTGTAGTCTCATGGATGACGTTGAATTGACGTTAACAAATTGAGCTGGGTGGTCGAGAAGATGTTGATAACCTTTTTGGATATATGTTCTTGGCTCTTGAATTAAGTTGCCTATCTGTTTATAGATTATGTGCGATTTCTTGGCAAGTAGAATTCGGTCCTCAAGACAAGGATAAATCACAGTTGTGGTGATAATCACGTTGGATGGAGGTGCGGATTTTATTGGAGAAAGTGT
>JAUYWI010078919.1:0-13406 GCA_034780595.1 Parotoplana pacifica
TTTTCTACCCCTCCCCCTTTCTTCTTTCCTCCCCTCTTCCTTTTTTGCTACCCCTCCCCCTTTTCCTTCTTTCGCCCTCCCTTTTTTCTACCCCCTCCTTCTTTTCATTGACTCCCTCCCCTTTTTTGAATTTCGGGGACAGTCCCCCCTTGCTCAGGTATGCTCTCACCCATGATCCCCAAAGTGGTATATTGATTATCAAGTAATATACATGAGGCAGTATTTTTATTTATGTTTTGGGGAGTGGCAACACAGCATTTGTTTGCAGACTAAGAAATTCATTGACAACTGAAAAACTATCTGACTTATCCATTATTGCAATGCATGATACTTCTATTCCTGTGTCAAATAAGGCGATTTACACACAATTTTTAGCTACCTTTTCTCATTGTATGTGTGCATCATCACTTTTTATAGACTAAGTCATAGAAACTGAAAGGGCTGAACTGTAAATTTTACATTCATGCATTGTGTTAAGTAATTTTGTGTTGTTTTCAATGTTTATTTGACAATAGTATTTTGCAAAGCAATATCTATAATAATTTTATAATGATACAAATTATAGTTGGGGGTGGGGGGTTTGCCCATTTATTAATAAAAGATTATTTCTTAATATAAGGCTCTAATGTTACATTTAGTTGTTTATAATTATAAAAAACTATTGCTATCATACTGCAATGTTGTTTAGAGTAAAAAATTAGGAAACATTATATTGGTGTATCCAGAATCGAAAAAAACTAGCTTTTTATAACATTAAAAAGCCATGTCAGTTAGATATATTTTATCAAGAATAATATGTACATAATTAAACACTTTTTGTAATAGAATATGCAAAAAATAGATGTCATAGATACTAAAAATATGTTACCAAAGTTTTAAAGTGAGTGTCCTGAAATTTATGGGAAAAGTTTTGAAGATCAGTTTATGGTATATATTTTTTAATAAACTTATGACTAGCTTCATAATGAAATATTTAAATGCTTTAAAATAACACAAAATATTCTCCTGATTATCTGGATTAATTTGAACATTACATCAGTTTTCTATCTTAAAAGTTTTTGAGTTACAGCCATTTAAAGTTAATTAGTGGAAATATTCACTCCTTTCCAGATTCACCCCCACCCAAATATTCCTAGATATAGACATATGCACAGAGTAAAGATTATCTTAGAAGGTTTATTTGATATCCCTGACCAATAGATTTATGTTATAAAAGTTCATCTGGGAATACTTATTTTTTGTCTGAAGAATAATTGTCATCTAATTGTTTAACACTAGAAGTGTGGATACATCAATTGATGTAATTTCAATGTTCAATTGTAAATAACTTTTTTTTGCCTAATTTTTGATAATGCTATCTTTCTTGACTTTTATTTATTTTATGAGCTAATAATAATTCTAAAATTGCAAGAAGATTGGTGCCTTAATAAAAAAGTTATTGTAAAAACTACTTAAAGCAAGGCTACATCAATTGACTAAAAAATTTAAATCACCCCCAAATTTCAAGGAAAAATAGATATATAATCCAGCAGATAATTATTCAAACATTGGATAAAACATATTTATACATATAATCATGTAAAAAATGCATAGCAAATACAGACATGATCATTAGAGCTGTTGTCATTACTGTCATTGCTATTCATAGCTATAATGCCATCAAGGACTTTTTGAGCATTTGGACATCATTGTGACATATTGAGAAATTATGTAATGAAATAAATAATGAAATTATGTTGCCTTATATTGTATCAATCTGTCAGTAAACTGAACAATCAATAAATCAATTAGTTCTCATTAGCCATGATGCAAAAACTGTGATTTTAACTGAAGATGCATTATGTAATCAACTTAGATACACATCTTTGTATCATATAATTTCATATCAATATGTCTTTAAACTGAACAATTGATAAATTTTCATTAGGGACATCAATTTGCTCTCATTAGCTGCAAGACAAAAATTTTGATTCTAACTTAGGTACATAATATATATATATAGTATAGGTAAAATTCAAAGCACAGTTATGGTGGATAAAGAAACTGGTTTTGGTAATAATTTTTCTCATTCATTTTGTGGAACAAGATTTTTATTTTGCATATATATATATATATTATGGTTACACACACATACAAAATATAAATTAATGAATTTCTAGGTATTGCACACATATTGTAATATCATTTACATTACTATTTTCTTAATTTCACCAAATTATAAATTGGTAAAATGTAAAAAAAAAGTAGTAAAAATTTTGTTGGTAGGCTCATATATGTACCTTATCTAAATATGCAAAAATGTTCTTAAAGTCATGTAGTTTGCTTTTATTACCATTACGTTCAATTTAGTCTATTTTCATTGTCAAACTGATCAAAAATTGATTTATGTCAATTGATGTAGCTGTGCTTCAAGGTAGTTCAAAACTCCCATGCTTCTAGTGTTAAACTATACATACATCAATCTGAAGATTTAGTGTACCTAAACATTGTATTAAAATTTTCATGATATACAGGCCTCTACAATACATTTATATTACGAAAGTGTATAAATTATTATCTGATGTAGCTACCTATACCAATTTGAAGTCAAACAATAATAGTATTTTAAAAGGTAGGTACTTATCACAATTTTAAAACTAGGTTATTCATGTAGGTGATATTGTTTAGAAATAGTTTGAATTGTGTGTTATTATAGTATTCACTCTTAAACAAAGATTCACTTGGGACCACTAATTGAAGTTGGTATGTGAGGTACCTAAAGTAAATATTACATTTTTAATGTCTTATATATCAAATGCATTCACTTCACATAAAGACATTATGTGTAAATTAACCTATTAGCTTTATTTTGCTGGAAACAGTGTCATTTTGTCATTTAGTGAATAATTTAAGGTTTAAACTCATTAAATTTGAAGATTTTCTGAATATACCACCCTCCTGTTAATGTAAAGCTTCATGAAATACAGGCAGGTAATTGGTAAAATTTTCATCTAAAGCAGTTTCAAGTTTACTAGAATTTTAGCATATTGAAATCATTAATATGGAAATATGGACAGCTGTTTTTAAAATGACAGTTACTGAAAATAAACATTGGTACCTAAAAACAATTTTTTTTAAATAAGTTTATCCATAGAAATAAACATGCCAAAACTTACATAAAACAGTTTTATTTTTAGATAATTTTTCTCTACCTTTATAGAAACACTTTTTTCTAGGTCATATAAAAAAACAAAATATGTAATTTTCAGATGTCCAACAGTTCAGACTATAATGTATAAAGCATACCGTTATTAGTTTTTGTGATTCATAGAGCATACTCTTCCTAACAAACTGACTGTTGATGCATTTGCTTTAAGCCAGGGTCTGTGTGTCTCTAAATAGGATTTATTTTATACCAATATGTATATTATTATAAACCATGTCAGAATGCCTCAAGGAGGTCCAACTACAGTAAAGTTGTGATACCACTTGCACACAGTTGTCTTGGATGGTGCTTAATCTTTACAAAAGGTTTCTTTTTATATTTTTTGTTATTGACAACTAGTAGTATGAAAACAATTTTGGTTTGGAGATGAAGCACCATTCAAGATAATTTTGTGCAAATGGTAGCAAAATTTTTGTTATTGTTTTCTAAAATTGATATTTTCTGAATGATGTTTAATGTTCATGTTAATAAATTTAAGAACATATTTGTTATATTTTTAGTTTGTTGAATCATTCTGCTTAATATGTACTAACTTTTGTCATAGAAATTTATAAGCAATGTAACTAAGTTTCAAAAACATTTTCAATGGATTCTTCAATTTCTTCAAGTTCTGAAGATTTATCCTGTGATGAAGATGAAATTTCTTTTAATAGTGATGATATAGAAAAACTTTATACAGAGGAAGACATTTTACAGCTACAGGAAACAATTAAACATCTTAAGAATGAAGTATGCTCATTGAAATCCAGGTAATTCAATCAGTTCAGTTATTATTTGTTTGTTTTTGTCTGTATCATTATATTTGCTAACTGTAATAGTGCTAGATAAGTTGATGCAAAAGTTTATTGCCTTAGGAATAACATGGTAGTTTTCATTATTTTTAATAAATACACTCATTTGAGTAACTTTGACATACTAGTCTATTGAGGAATGCTCTATTTCCAAACCCTATGACATACCTGGTGTAATCATCAATCATTTTTGATTGTTTAAAAATGGATTTGAGTTGGTATTGTTTTTCGAAGCTGTCCATCGCGTTCTGCTCAATTGATAGTAATTAAAAATACGATGTACTTTAGTAGTTTTATATTACATGAAATTGTTCTTATGTTCAGTATTTGCATACAATATGTAAATAACTTATAGATGCAAACTAAAATTGAATGACTGTCAGCGTTGAGTGTTTGTTCTAATTCTATCCTATTGTTTCAGATTGTTTGTGGCTACGGATCAGCTAATTCATTTTCGTACATTTTTCTGCAATCCCAATCTCGGTTATGCACCCCCAGTACTGCCTCCAACACAACCGCAATCATTGCCTTCTACTGGGAGCCCACCTTGGTCCAATATAATGCATGTTCATCCTAAATTGTTTCAGCGTATTCCAATACCTGGAATACGGTATTTTTGTGAGTAATTTTAATTTACCTATTATAACTTTGTTGAAAAGTCACAAAAATGTGATTGTCAAATTCATTCCGTAAATGAATTAATTGTTTCTATTACCCTATCCATAAAAACGTCTATTTCTTATGTATCAATTATGATTAATTATGATGGTAGCCTCGGAAAAATTACTATCTTGAAAATCTGGAAAAGTCTTGTAAAACAAAAAGTTTTAAGAGAGTCTTTGAATTTTGGATTCTCATGAAAAGGTCTTGAAATATATTGTAGTCTTGAAAAATCTTCGAAGACGTATTATATGTTATTATAAATAAAAACACCTAAACAATTTCGCCAGTATCTCAAATTTCTTATTTTTATAGCAGTGTTGTTTCACACTATGCAGAGACTTGTAGCTCGATAAGTGGGCTTTTTAAAGTCATACAAGTATGTCAAGGTTGTCCTGCTTTTGTTTTGTGCAGTTCGATATCCAATTTCGTAAGACTGAATGTTATGTTTTACATTTTGGCGAGCCCATTGGATAGTTCAAGTTGTTAGTTATGAGCAGCCGGTAGCCGAGTGGGTAGCGCGCTGGACTACGGATTGGGTGCTACCCGGTTCGAGACCCGGTCGTGACACACTTTAAGTTACTTGGTGGACAGGGTTCTGAAAGTGCTCAGGGACTAGACAACCCGCTTGATAAGTGGTCAAGGTGTCCCATGGGAGTCGGTCTTCGCCTAAGGACTGTGAAGAGTTTGTCATTGTTGGTCAATGTGTTGAGCTACACCGCGTGTTAGTTGCGAAATGCACACACTTCTTCGGTCACAAGTTTAAGGGCTCTTGACCCTGTGATCGGCTACAGTCCAGGTAGTCGGTCCAATGGGTCCAGAAATTGAGAAGGGAGTTGTTACTTATGCATCTAGATTGGTGTACCCGTTTTGTCATACTGGATATTACTATATACCCAGCATTCATATTCATATATTTAAACTATATTTTACAACATGTGAATATTTTAATGAAAGTAGTCATTTAAAAAACCAACGATATTTTGCATTATTGATTTTTTGTGTTGGAAAAGTCTTAGAATATATTTTAGAAAAATAGTACAAACCCTGCGTTTATATATTTTATTTTAAGAGGGACCGGGATGGCCACCAGTCATGGAAGATGTAAAATCAGTCAGAAAATATTTGAGATCGATATATTTTGATAAAAATTATTTGTATATTTTGTTTATCACCTGAGATGGTTGGAGCCTAATATAGCGAGTTTTGTCAGAATTTTATAAGACGATTTTTTTCAGTAGAGCCTGTCTTTTACTATATTTACAATTTGGTCAGTAGAATTCGGTTTCAAAGTCTTCGGGCTATGAATGCTCAAACGAGTAATGTAGATATGTGTGTTAACATAACAGTATGACATAAAAGGTCACAGATTTAAATGATGAGTGAGTTCACTTTTGGTGCAGTTAACATGTGAAATTTAACCCTATTAGAGGTTGTGGAAATTACAGAAAAAGTTGTTACTTTTCTCATTAGTATGTTAAGAAAAATCAACAGTTCTTCTGTATTATCTCAAACTGAACTACGGTTAAATCAAAGTGTTTACCCCTGGTAGGTGAAATTCATTTTATATGGAATTATTATGCGAAATAGAAGGAATGGATAAGAAATTCAAGTTGGCTGGCCCTTATATGGAGGTATATTATTTGGTGTCGAGGACAGAAATGCTCGAGGCAGCAACGAAGGAGCTCAAAACTATTCTTAATTGAATTAAAAAGACTAACTTCAACTATTTATGAACTTTACTAAATTTGTGTAGCTATAATACAACACAATAGAAATTAAGCAGACTGAAACAGCTATGGATAATAATAATGATGATGAATACAAATCAGATAATATTTTGTGTCAAGTTAGAAACAGTCATAAGCAATATATAGAATATGCCAAAATTGTAATAGTAGTATGTATAAATTTCCTAAAAACAACTAAATTACACGCGCGTTGCCACTCGTCCCGATTTGGAACATTTGGGATCACATTTTTAATTATTACAAAAATGGCATATAAATCAGAGGCAGGGTGAGGGTAGTAGGTTATGTAGAATGAAATCCTTACTGCAGCGAACACAAAATTTAAAAAAAACATTACATTTAAATCTCTCAAGCCTTCGACAGTACTGACATCACAGAAGTGTATTCTGACTAAAATTGTGCAAAAATATATGGCTTCAACATAAAAACAGCATCTTTTCAAGATCAAACGAAAACTAAAGAAACTCGTTGTCGAAAATAGATACTGTATTCCAACAATGAGGAAACCAAATCTGGAATTACATAAAGATACAATAGAACATACGTCGGTTTACAATTAAAAAACATAGAAACAGGAAGGTGCAAATTACATTTAAAAAAATCAGAAACTTACAATCGAGTTTCAAAGAGAACAGAAGGAAATGAATAAATGACCAATTGTCAAAAGTGTAAGAGCATATATATAATATGCGAGTTAGACATCGATCACTATGACGTAACATCTGACATAAAATCCAATAACTAACCACAGTTCAGGAACTAGGGTACACGATGACACATACGTAATGCTATAAAAACTACATAATCATGTGCATCTTATTGTACACCTAAGCTGAAGCATGATAAGATGGTCAGTCAAGCTTGGTGATTGAAAGTACTATCTAGTATATCCGATAATAAAAATCCAGTCAGAAATAAATATGTAAAGTTATTAAAATACAAAACATAACAAGAAATATGGTGAGGTGAGTTTTAACATTATCAAAAAATTAAAACAGATGCTTAAAATGCAGAAGTAAAAAGATTCTGGGAGGACCGCAGACCCCATTCGTTATCATACCCTTATTCGTTATCATTCCTGGCGCCCCCAGTCTTTACATGAGCGTGGGAACCCTGCTACTGATTATCGTGGAGCATTTGTTGTTAAATTCCTACTAAACGACAGCGATAGCTTTATGTTGCTGCTGCCCTATTTGGCTAATGTTCAATATTGTTTTTTTGTTTTATTGTACTTAAAAAGTTTAACTTCATTTCCTATGAAACTTGGTACAAATTTTAAAAACTTGGCCATTTTATGTGTCAGAATTTCCCGTTAAAACTTGAATAAAGCTAAGTGTTATTGCTAAAACTTGTGTTAAACCTTTTTTCAACAGTTTACAATAAATTACTTAAAATTGTCTATGAAATTTGAATGAAAAAGTTTTATCATAAAATATTTTTACAATTTGTAATCGATTGTTATGTTATTTTAGCCAAAGTATCTACTGGATCGTTCGTCCGCTTGTATAGGTTCCTTTGTGAAGGAATGGGACTCACTTTGGGACTGACGGGACGAACCACTGAGTTGTTATTGCTCTTCAAGCTCTATGTGATTGGTCTTCATCTTTGTATTTTTTGGTATGTGTTTTTTTGACCATCGAATATTGTTTGCAATTTTATTGAAGTGTGTTAATTAAGTTTTGTACATGTACCAATTAACTCATCAAACTTCATTAACTATTAGAACCTAATAGCTTCCGAATTGTGAAGAAAGATCTATCTGGATTTCCTACAGTTAATAATCTTTTCAACTTTTTAAATAAAATTGGAACAATTCCTCACAGCATATTTTTCTCCATGTGAAAGCATTTCTTTTTCGGAATTAGTTGCATTCCTTTTTTTACGTAATATTGATTCCAAGGTTTTTAAAAGCTATTTTATTTCTGATGTTAAAAATAGATTGCAGATAATGTTTCCCTTCCAATATGATTATTTCATATTATTGCCTGCTGTATCCTGACAATTTGTATTTTTCAAATTAGATTGTTTATATGAATGTATATAATATTGTGGATGCCTACATTCTTATATTTATTTAAATTTTACTGCAGTGACAAAACGGTGACTGTTTATGTAATATGTACGAGTACATAGTTTTTATTTGTGATAGATAACTGCCTACCTAAGTGGTCATCCATGAAATACATCACTACTATGCAAAATCGCCAATGTAGTGTTGGCGGCATTAAAACCAATCGCTTGCTCCCTTAATCAATGACCAGGTGTACAAATAAAACCGCACCAAATGGTTGTCATTATTTCTAGAGTATTGTTGCTTATGCCAACCGATATTACTGGCTTTCCCTGTATCACATTTGTGATGGTTTCATAGTCGGCCAGGTAGCGATGTGACCTGGAGAATAGAAGAGGAGAGTAAATATGTGTAAAAGTAAATAAAACGGAAGGCTTATTGATCATAGTTCGATGACTTGTTAAGTAATGGAACTACAATCATAGTGTCTTGATCTAAAATCACTAAATTTATTGCATCATTAAATGTGAAGATATCTATTTTAGTGACTTCTTTGTTTAACCCGCAGAAGACTGGGTTGTTGCAATGTTCTCTGTGCCAAAGAAAACTAAACTTCTTTCTGTGATTACTTGATTTTTATGTGTGGATCCATTGTATATAAAGAGATTATTTTGTATCGGTTTCTTTAACTCTAGAAGCCACAAGTGTTAATTTGACTCACAGGTTGGAGATTATCTCAAACACTACAAGACTAATTAAGCTGATTTTTTGTACTTGTCTGATTCTTTATGGACCGTACTGTATTTAGCACTTTATAGTAATAACTCGCATGATGTTGGCCAAAAATATATAAATCTGGATGTGACTTCTAGAGGGTTAACTGTTCACAGGTTGCTATGAATTAGATATAACTAAAAGTTTCTGAGACTGACCGGATATTACTTAATGATATGTAACTATCATGCTATTGATTTCTTGAGTTCCATGAAATTGCGAATTTGTACTTTTTCCGGGTTTTTGAAGATGATTTTTATGACGGGTGCAATCTGAGAGCTTTATTTTTAATTTTAGAAAATCTATTAAAGAATACATTAATATTTTTATATTTCACTCGTTTGTCTAGCACTACCTTGTGGTTGTTACTAGTTAGAAATATTCATTCACAAAAGGTGAGATTTAATTTTTTTTATAAAAATGTCGATTTTGTGACATGTCTGACATGTTAAAATAATTTTATCAAAATTTAATCTTAGTGAGTAAATTTATTACAAAACAAAAGTGATCTAGAAAACTGATAAACCGTTTTAATACTATTAGCGCTGTTTAATTTTGACCAAATTCGCTTTTGATCTGACATGGTACCTATGTTGGCCCTCAGATCAGAATTCTCTTGCCGTAACAAATTTACACCAAATTTGGAGCTTAATATTTAACCTCATGACCTCATCGGTCCTTAGCTGGACCCTCATTTATTTTTTAAATTTGTCGAATCTCTCCAAGGTATCTTTGTACCTAATTTCAGTCCAAACGATCCATAGAACCTGAAATCCTAAGAGGATTTAACCTCAAATGATTAATGATTCAAACTGGTGGAGACTATTTCGATCTCATTTGGAATTAGTTAAATGTATGTTTTAATTAATAAATATTCAAGTTCCTCTGAAAAGTGAAATTCATTCATTATATTGAATAAATTGTCTATTTTTGAAAGTGACAAATTAATAAGATCGGTCATTTTGATTGTACTGGACATAATATGTCCATTTAATCTACATAACTACAAATTATGATTTTCTATTTCGTTTTTTCTTCTTCATTTTTTGTCTAACAAGTTTCATATCTGACCGTCTAATCTGTATGTAGTTCTCAATGTGAATTTTATAATTCTTTAGTCAGCCGGTCAATCTAGTTGTTTATCTGATTTTAATCGTATTAGTCAATCGAACCAGTGCTTTCAAATGGTCTAATTCATTAACTTTTGTACATACATGGACAAAATTAACTTTACCCCTGCCTAATGGTGGGTCATAATGTACCCACCACTAGTTACAATCAGTATCAATTTTAGCACTAATTAGATGAATAGAAAAGTTGACTGGTTAGCTGTGCCGTTAATGACGTAGTCAGTATACCCTCCAAATAATTACAGATTTCTTGTCATAATGCCACGTCTAACTCTCGCCCAGAGAGCTCAAATTGTTATTCTTTACCAGCGTTTTCATGTTAGCAAACTTGCTATTGCAAATATACTTCAAAAGCACAACACAACTGTACGTCAAGACCGACAACTTCGTCGACTGTCCACCCAAAGTCCAACTACTGTCAGTTGCTCTCTCATATTAGTGACTGTATATTTCTGTAAATATTTTTACTGCATTTTTTATTCATTATTAACAATTACACCACTTGTATTTATTAATACACTTAGAAAACATTTATTACATTCTTTATTTTTCATTTGTTTTTCGAAAAATTGTGAGGGTAAAGTTAATTATACTTTATTATAATTTGTTATAATTTATTATAATTTGAACATATATGTGCTGTTGACTTTATTTAAATCCTGATAACATGGGTGACTGAATTGATTTACCATATTGTGTACCTTGTGACAGTTAACTCTACTTCATTTACTAAAACAGAAAATGTTTTTTTTTTTAATTATTGAGAATTAATAAAGTGTGTTTTTCTCAAAAGAAGAACATCCAGAAATACCAATAATGTTAACGTTTTCACAAGCAGTTGTCCAGTGTTATGGAAATTTTAAATAGTTGTTAATATTTTATCAATCGGGCTGTTTATTTTATAGCTATTAAACCTTCGCAGATAACGGGGTAGGGGTGTCAACGTTCTTTTGTCAATTTGTAATGTTATTTCAGATTGGAAATTTGTCTCCATTTTATGTTTGGGACTTCCCGACTGTAATGCTTGCTATCTTCCTTTCAATAGCCAATTCGTCTGCACTTGCCAGGTTTTGCTTCTCCTAAATGTCATATTATTGGCTAAAGGTTATTTTGGAACTAGCCGTTTGCAAACTATGTTTTAAATGTTGAAATGTGTACACTGTTTTTCTATTTGACATGTAATTTTTCAGTACCCAAAATACCGAAATTTTCATTAGGAGATGGGTATTGTATAATAGAATTCTGATTTTAAAATTTTACATTTAGTAGACAGGTAGCATATAGATTGGCATTATTGGTTGTATATAACATATCAATTTAGGTTTTACTTATTTTTGTAGATATGGAATAATTAATGTGATATAAATGACAACATTACTTGTTTATTAGCTATTTTATATTTATTAAAAAAAATATTTCTCAAAACTGTATTGAACTTTTCTGCTGGAACCAGTGAGGGACTTCTAGAAATGAATCTAAAGATGCCGATTATGCTGCTGTTGGATGTTACCGGGTCAAGAATCTTCAAATGGAGTTGTCCAAATGATTCCGACGGAAATAAATCTTACAGTTATCTGTGTTCAACAAAATTTGTTCTATATCGGAAACAATCATGTTTAGTGTTTGAAATTTTACAAATCCAGAATTTCGTTTAGAAATATCGATATTTTGGCTAAAAATCGCTTAGATTTTAAATCTAATGAAACATTATTCTGCTTAAACTGGAGAGGTTTATATTCTAAGGTTTGAAATTTTGAAATACCTTTTGACATAGTTCATGAAATATTAGGGCCACCAGTTCATAACAGATTTGCCAAAAATGTATTTTCTTTTAACGACCGAAAATCTAAATTACTATAGGGTGTCTCGTTAATCATTGCGTTTTGCATTATTTTTTTCCATAAATCTAATTACAACTGTATTGCCAAAACTGCATAAATATGATTATTGCTATTTATTATTTATTATTTTGAATGTTTACTGCAGTAAAGATGTTATTCTACATATTATAAGATATAAACCGCAAATAACTTTCTGTAGACATTATTTTTCTGAATTTCAATGCATAAAATTTCTCTGATATTTTCACTTCAATTTAATTTAAATTTCACTGAATTTATTTATTAGGAAGCAAATATGAATTCTGCTGAGATAAACTTTTTTATTAAGATATTAAGCCTAAATGATTTTCCGTTGTTCATAAACAAACATTGCTTGAAAATATTATTGGCCAAGATTGTATCAAAGTCAGACGAATTCAGTAGTTGTCTAAAGAGTTTAAAGAAGGTAGTGTAGGTAAAAGAGATGCAAATGGATAATATTGGCAAAACCAGAGTCCAAAAGTCATGAAAATGTAGAACTAATATGCCAATTATCATATTTCCTGTCGAACCATCTCGGAAGTCACAGAAATGTCAAAACCAACTGCATATCATTATCAATGAAAATCTTGTAGACGAATGGACACGCGTTTTGGGATGCAGCGGGGTGATATGAAACATGCAGAGGAGAGGTATGAGGCAGCGTACTTATGTGATTGATGAAAAGTGGATTAACAAATCATTTCCACCACAAAATTCATTAAGAAAATGGGTACCAGTTGATACTGGTGGTGACAAACCTATTATTGTTCTCAAAAGCTTTGGAATCAAAAAGTATCTTGTTATTGTGGCTTCTAATTTCGCCGACAATAATTCTTATTTTGAGATTTTTGGAAGATGGGGGCTCATTAAATGGTGAAAGTTACTTGGAATCTTTGGATAATCTGATTGCATATATATGTGACAATGCGAGACCCCATAAAGCCCAGTTGGTGGAACAACATTTGGCAAGTCTGGTCATAAATTTAATACCTGAACAACCATATTCACCAGATTTAAATCTGCAGGATCGTTATAAATTTCGAAATATAGAATCTCAAAGACGCAACAAAGATTTTGCTATTTTGCAGGAAGTTGGAGAGTATATTACTGAACAAAAAAAGGGATTTCGCCTGCATTTTCAGTGTATGTATTGCAATAAACTTTTCAACAATTTGTTGAGTTGTGAATGGTATACTTGTGTGATGCATCGCAATAACACATA
>JAUYWI010078930.1:0-13405 GCA_034780595.1 Parotoplana pacifica
GTTTCTAAATATATTTCCACTTTTTAAAAAAAAAAGTTTCTATAATAAAACGAAATAGTTTATGAAACACCCTATATTTATTGATGGCTAAAATTCCTAATATTAAATGCAAAATATTATGAAAATGCAAGATAATTATTTTAAAACTAGGTGCGGCGTTTCTTTCTGGCGGGGGTACGAAAATAAGATATTTATCAAACGGATCAACTTGAAAACCTGCTTTTTCGTCCAAATATTCACAGGTGAATTGTTTTTGCAGAGTTTTGACACTGATTTCTTTAAGAGTAATGTCGACTGCATCTTTGACTTCCTCAACTGTATTAGAATTTTGACAACGGACACTCTGCTTCACTTCCCCCCCCCCCCCACAAGACCTGATCAATCACACGATGACAAATCACGACTTCTGTAAGGCAGGCGCCGTGGAGTGGGACTGAATTTGCCAATCCATCTGTCAGGAAAATTGTTATTCAGAAAGTCGCGAGTTCTTTGAGCCGGATGGGGTGGTGCCCCATCTTGTTGAAAATGGCAAAACTAAAGAGGTAGAAGGAATTGATGACTGAATATTAAAAAATGACTCATGTCGTTAATAATGAAATTTAGTATTTTCTTTATTCTTGTACAGAAGTTCTCATTCACAATTTTATAGCATTTGACATTTTAATTCAAATATTGCCATAAATTTGTAGATTCAAAATGAATAGTTTTTTAAGGAGTCATTAAGATATTAAACACTGAATTTCAATTGCCAAAGCCATAGAAATCTGTAGCAAAAAGTGACATTTTTGACAGCGCACACCAACATTATGTTTGGAACGCCGCGTTAGAATTTCGGTGTGACTCAACATGGTCTAGAGTTAATCCAGATTTGTGAACCATCAAAAGTCAAGTCGAGCTGATCTTGAGCGTTGGTGTGTATCAGGCTTTAGACAACTTATTAAATATTTGTTTGATCATACAATAGAATATGCAAACATTTTATAATAAATTGTTTTGTTCTTTTGGGCTTCACCACTCCCCAAACCCCCTTCAATTTCTTCTCCCTTTCATATATTGTCATTTGCTCTACAAAAGAATATGTAATGCACAAAATATTGTGTATTTTTCCCAGCACAAACACTTTTAATTCTATAAACTTCAAAATTAGAAAACAAAGAATTAAGTCCTAATTGACAATATACTCCAAAATTGGAAGGTACCTCGTTGATTTAAGACAGTAC
Organism: Parotoplana pacifica; assembly: GCA_034780595.1. Taxonomy (NCBI): domain Eukaryota; kingdom Metazoa; phylum Platyhelminthes; order Proseriata; family Otoplanidae; genus Parotoplana; species Parotoplana pacifica. Next base: position 1,221 of record JAUYWI010078930.1, read on the forward strand.
CATTCTCTGAGCTGCCAATCTAGCATCGGTTACAACCTACATATGCCATATTTAAATGAAACATGAATAAAATATTTATTTTTTGCAATCATTTAAGGAAAGGGCACTCCCTACCTTAACCAGTTGTATGTGTATTTTGTGTCCATAAAATCTACTGTCAGGCGCTTCCTGGAAGACACTACTGGGGGGTATACAGACATGTTATTCTTAAGTTTGGTATATAAATGTTGGTCTATGGTAATTGTAACGGAATGAAATACAATATAGCCCCCTGGTGTTTATTTTTGAATAAAAGACGCCACGGATAAAAAATGGTGACACTCGAATACAAAATTATTTTAATTATAAACCCTATAACTTTAGAGTAGGAATAGATGCTATATAGTGATAATATTATGAAAATTAAAGTCTCTGTTATTCATTTTGTGATATTAATGTTCCACTGTAAGACTCATCAACAAATGTAATATTTCAAGGTTATTTTTGTTACATTTTAGCAAAAAAAAATTTTTTTTTAGTATTCATCAAATAATCAATTTGTTAATAAATAATAAGTACCAAGTACCAAGTACCAACGTACGACATATTTAGACTCGTAGAGAATCGTGACGCCTGGAAAAGGGCAGTTAAGATGGCAGCACGAGCAGCAAACGCCCAATTGGACGACGCTGGATGATGATGATGATGTAAAAAGTTATAAGTTAAAATTTGAAATCACCAAATGACCTTTAATGTTGGGTGGGTGATATGTAACGCACTAGGGGGTTCTCTTACACTGCGTTACGGGGTGATGGCGGAGGTGTTCTAAATTTTCTTGAACGGCTCCCGTAAACGCCATGAAGAAATGTTAACATTTAAATAGAGATAAAACCAACTGCAAAGTCACGTTTTGTGCTATTTTCTTCAAAGAAAGGAGGCAATTGTTTTGTATGCAACATTTCCACCATTATTTTTTTGAATTCTGATTTCTTTTAAATAATTAGCTGAAACTTTTTGTCAAAAAGAAAAATTTAGCCACTCTTTAGCATAGTGGAGCACTGGAATTGGTGATTTTTTCCTGTAAATAGATTAGCAGTGGGTGTCTCAAACTCATCTTGCTCTAAATACTTCTATAGCCCACTGAATAAGATAACACTGTCATAATTATTAAGGTTTTGTTGTTAGGAGCTCATTTTTTATTAGTAAGAAATGTTTATGTCAAATTAATCTTAAGTAAGCATGTGTCACCGGTGTCTGATACAACACCTGAAGGTGCTTTATCAGGACGATTCATGGGCGTTGGAGACGGCCTGACCACAGCGTCCAGTTTGAGGACTGAGTCACGACGACTGTTCTCCTCGGTAGCCATCAATTTTATCAATTTGTTCGATTGATCAGTTCCCATAAATAAATGATAGTGTTTATTGCACTTGTCACGTTTTATTATTCTGATGTTTATAAGATGTAGCCATTAGTCATTCTCGGGGGGGGGGGAGATGGTTATCTCTCTAGCAGTCACTCTTCTGTCGTTTTATGGGGATTTCCCTATAAAACTCCAGCCACGAATGTGCATTTGCATGTTTAGCCTGGTAGTGTACCTAACGACCTTATGTTATGCTTTTTGTAGGGATTTAATGTGTTACCGGCAGCTCTGAACTGTTATGTCTGTTTGTGTATTGCCTGGTGGCACTAAATGCAAACAAATACATTTTCCTGTTTTTCCTCGACGGAGGGAAGGAACCCATACTGCTTTGTATAGTAGGCAGCAGGTCAATATATTATAAAGATGTGTAAAAATAAGCACAGAAAGCCGTTTGAAAATGCATAATATTGGCATAAAATAACACGACAGCGTACAACATCAGGTATTATTATTATTCTTATAGAGCCACCCCCCAACACTCTCTGTTGCCTCTTTTCGAATAGGACGAGTAGTAAGACGATATCATAGGCTGACCAGAATTGATTTTACCTTGGCTGGATTAGTGGCTTTCTGCTGTGATTAACTGTCAACAAGTGGAGGACGACAACACCCGACCGGTCTGTGGTAATGGATGGCCATTTAAAAAAAATATAAAGAAAATTAAACTGCTGCTGTGTGTGTGTGTGTGTGTGTGTGTGTGTGTGTGCTTGTTGTGCTAATGCTGGCTTCGGTTTGTAGAAATGTTTGAAATTGACGACGTTTCTCTTTGGTAAAGGCTGCGTTTATGACGTGTTAACACAACATTGATTGTGCTGCAATAATATCACCAGTAGTACTTTGTGCCGGTTTGGTAATGAACTGCTAGAACCAGTCTGGTGCTTGCCTTGATGTGCCTATCATTCTCGATAAACTCGGGGTGCTGTGCTGTGTTTTTATTACTGAAATGGGCGGTTTAGCATTTATGTAGATTTTGACAATTGAGGTTTATTGTTCTTTTTTGTACAAGTCGTACTTTTCTGCATGATATTACGTAGTATTTCTGATTATATATTGGGGGGGTGGGGTACCGAAAAACCGCCGTTTCGTACTTCGAAAAAAACATATTTTTCGCCGACAGGTTCATGTTTTATGGATGCCATTTTCCGGGTTTCCTATTTTATTGTTTCTGAGAAGAGAAGGGGCCGCTCCTAGATTACAAATTTTAACCTTCTATGTTGCTTGCTATCGATGAACTGCTTGACATTTTGATGACAAAACTTTATCGATTTTACATATTGATTTAACAATTTCATGATAAAAAACAAAATGTTTGGGAGACGGGGGCCCATACAATGATCATTTTTCGGTTTGTAATGGCATCTCTGTTAACAACTTCGGATATCTGTTTTCTAATTAATCGATAATTTTCTTCTCTTATTATTTTGGTAAATTTAATCGACACCAATTTTTCAAAGAAAAAGGGACCGAAAACCTTTCTGGCTTTTCCTAATCTCACTTTACTGAAGGACAGCCCCCCTCCCCCACCAAGACACAACATTGTATAATGATCACTTGGTAAATTAAACTTTTGGACGCTAGGAATGAAGACGGTTTTTTTTATGGATGTGTTTATTTTGTTTACAATGTTGAAGTAAAAACTTGTTCCGTTAGGGGAAAACAAATTGGTGTATTTAGATGATTTTTATGACATGGGCCACCTATGTATGTACACTATTGTATCCGCACTCACTGTTATTACATATCTTCAGACACGGATCATAACTCTTCTACCGTTCTACGTAGCCATAGAGAGGGTTCCTGATTTATTTATTTGTTGTTGTGGGTTTTTTATTTAAACTCTAAAAACCTCGTAAAAAAAACTTCTACACAAGTCGTGCTGATCAGAATTTTTTTGTGGATGCTGAACAGCTGCGGGCAGATGCGGTGGTGACATTCTCTAAGTGATTAAGAGAGTTAATTTCTACCAGGAAGAATATTAGACGACGGAGAAGAAGAAGATGGAGGAAGGCAACCATCCTCTCTAGACTCTCTCTCTCTCTCGCTGACTCTTTTTAGTTGGTTAATCGTTGATTAGTTGGTCGGGGGAGATTACGAAACGATCTTTTATAAATTATATTGATGATGCATTGCATTTAGCAGGCAAGCCTGATAATATAAAACAACTAGATAAATGAGATAGATTTATTGCTAATTTGACTCTGACCAAATTATTGCAATCCTTGCCCGGGCCGGCGGTTAACTAATATATCAGCATACCACATGTATCTAGTATCCACATATTAAATCTAAATAATGTTTAGTTTATTACGATACTTTATGATACCTCGGTCTTCTTCACCACTATCAAGTCAGCAGCCAACTCTTCTATTAGCTAAGCCCCGGTTTAGTACTTGCTTTGGCTGTTAAGCATAATATAACCTTTTCACTCTAAAGGTCTTCAAGTTTTATTGAGGTTCCCTAATATTATCTCTGCAGTAGCGGAGATTACGGAAATATTATAGTAAAAAATAATAGTAATAATAAGCTGAATTGCTCTTAGAATAAATATCAGGTCCTGGTTTGGTTTTAATGTGATGGAGATTACTAATGCCACGTATAGCGCTGATGGTCCTGCAAGCCTAACTGACTAGCTTACTCGAGGTAATGGCTTCCTCTTCGTTCATCCGTCCGTCAAATGCACTTTAGTCAATCGTAATCCAGCACAGCCTGGTACAATAACCAAAAATTGCGCCTTCTCGCTTGCTTGCTAGCTTGCTTTCTGATGTGCTGTGGTGATGTCTTGGAGGACCGGCCTGCTTGCTGTTTCATGTGACGCTGAGGCCCGGCTCGGCCCGGTCAATGCACCTGTCTGTGTTGTGTAGGTGTAGGTGTGTTGTTGTTGTTGTTGGAAGATGGCTTTGGTGTAAAACACAGCAAATAAAACATTATGGCGAACAGATTTATCGTTCATGTGTGATCCAAAATGCCACATTATTTTAGTATGTTGCCATACGCTGGTAAAACAGGGTAGAAACCGTTGCTATATACACTGGTTGTACTTAAATTAATATATTTGGCCGATAATTTGTTTTATTTTAATTTTAAAAAGTAGCAAAACTACTTTAGTTGTTGAACATAAAAATGTTGGCACGTATAAATTAGATATTTACGTCCTTTTTTTATTGATAAGATGAAAAGCAAACTACATAATGGACGACTGTGAAATTAAATTTATTTGATTTTTTAACTGTTTTTAATTACAATATCTACCTAGCTAGTTAGGATTGCCTTTTTTCGATCACTTTGCTGATAGGTTAAGTTTGTAATTAAAAATATATGATGTCTGGCTTTTGCATTTATACAAATTGAATAGTCGCATTTACCTTATACCTCTGGATATTAGAAAATACTTCATATTTATTCGTAGGCATAAACATATGGTCACTATTATGGTGCTACTATTATGATATGAATGAATTGAATGTTTCAATAAAGGCTTTACATCAGTGATTTCAAAATGTATCTCTTTTCTAGTCTATTACGATCACAAATGTTGGTCACGTGACTTGGGAAAGATTAATGGGGAAATAGTAATTTAAAAAATACAGAAAAATCCCGAGAGCTATGAAGGGTTAAGTTTGAATCCAATTCTTGGCCATCATCATTTGCAATTAACAGGTGATTCAAAAGAAAAAAATGGTTTAACATGAAGACAGAGGCAACAGAATGCTAAAGTTGATTAATTAGGCGAGTTAAAGTAATTTCTAAATCCATACAGTCGCCTGCAAAATGCACGGTCAATTCATAGTTGGTGCGCATGCTGTCACGAGATTTCATTGTGTAGTAGCTGTGGCTCCCATTTTGTGCTGCTGATGTATAAAAAAAGGATTAACAGTGCTTAATAACAATGTCACTTTTTTAATGGATTATCATCACTACATTAGTTTGAACAGTTGATTCTGGGAGATACATGGGTTTGGCAAGTAGACGAAATATTGAGAATCAGCCCTGTCATATTATTCATGTTAAAAGGCTAAACCAAACTGGGATCGTCATACGGTAGACCATGCCACACTGATATCAAACCTCACATCATATCAGACACATTATAAGATGATATGTCCTGGAAAATATAGAGATAATTCGATCAGATAGATTAGTAGGTGAATCCAGCCATACTGGTATTGATATAATTATACTTAATCATAGCCTAATCACACGGAATGTACCTGCATATTGCTTTACCATTAGGTGCCTATGTAGGCAGACATTTGTATTTATTTTTCATCCGAACATATTACAATGTACCTACATATTAACGGGCAAATTCAAAATCCGGTTGAGCCAAACAGCGTTTCTGATCCCCCCTTTTTGGCAAGCTGTTGTAAAGTTGGGATCATCTTTTATATGTATATAGCTAGAAAACTGAATGTATAGTTATATATTAGATAGGTGCGTTGAATCAATTTTTTTTATTCATACACTTTGCCACTCTGGTTAGCTACCATAATAGGCTTAATTATCTTGTAGAAGCATTGAATGATGTTCGATTTTGTAATATAAAATTTTTCGATGGCCATATGGGATGGGGTGTGTTTATTTAACATTTTTTTAAAAATTAATGAACTCTGCACTTTTGCTATTAAGTGCCTTGGAGGCAATAGATCGATTTCTATGGTTTTCATTCTGATACCTCGTTGTATAGACAATTAAATATAATATTTCAAGAGAATGCAAACATATTATGATTGTTCAGTTTATGTACATTGTCGAATCTATCGGAAAGAATAAAATGACTCATACTGTGTACAGCTTACCTACAGTTTATTTTTCTTTTAAAATTAAAACAACAACAAAAATCTCGTACAATTAATTGCAGTTTTACCTAGAGCAATCCATTGATTCTTAGCATTTGGATGGCATTACTGGAGGATGTTTGGTTATGGTTGCATATAATATGTAGTTATGTATGTATGGTGGGCAATTTGATAAATATTCCAGGTATAATAAGAGAAGCTTCTGTCTTCGGGAGACAAAATTAAATTTTTGAATCAAATTGAGATGCAAATGTGATAAATACTTAATACCTTCTGTGCTACCTCTTTAGCAGCAGAAGACTGGATTTTCTGCCTCTGGCTTTATTAGAATGAGGACGGATCCATCATATTAAGTAGGTAAATACAGTTTTTTTAAAGAAGGAGAATAAAATAAATTACATTTTTCGGAATTGTTTCTGATATTATCGCTTTGTTTTAAAATAATATGGGTAACAACTGATTGCTTTATGAAAGTATTTTAAATGTACCTACTTTAAAGTGATTTCCTAATGGACAGTACTAAAGTACTTTTCAGTTTTGTTTTTAAGCGATTATTTTTTTTACAAAATGAAAAATAGTTTTCATAATAATTTATTTGAATTTATGACACCATAATTGCTTGAATAGAGTACCTATTATGAAAATTGGCTTCGATTTTTCTTTTATTGTGAATAGTATTCCCGATATCCTAGGTATACTGTGGCCTATCTGATGTGATAATTATGGTCATAGAGGAAGGATAAGTACAGGCTTCGATTCTTACAAAAAATGAGTGAAATTTTCATTTTTGCCGGTTAAAAAAATCTGAAACAGCTAATATAATGATTTAACTGTAAAACATTATTGTTGATAGCCTGGGTACTGTTCGGTTGTAGGTATATTTGATAATTCTATGAACGTAATAATGTAATTATTTCATTGAGTTTGGCATACGTTTCTTAATGGGAGTTAGCTCTGTAGTAGAATACTGCTCGCTCATTGGCTGAGAGCATTCAATAAGCTATCCAATAGATATGTAGTTAATAGCTAGATCTGCTTACAGATCAGCCTAGCATAATGGCGATTGTTGACATGGGCTTTGACTAAACAAGTCTTTTATTTTTAACTTAGTTAACTTAATTAGTTTTCTGTTAAATTAAAATCTGTTTTCTTAAACATTTACTTTTTAATATTGACTTATTAAAATTATGTATACATTATATTCCTTTAATGTTCGGTTTCTAAGTAAAAAAAACAGCATTATTTTTTTACTCATTTTTCTATTTCTTACTCTATTATGATTATGGTTACTAAACCTGACTGAGCTATGGTTCTACTGCTCTATGACGTCACAGGTCCACTCCCCCTCCCCAACCACAAACTATGGAGATTGACTTAATTGATGTTTACTGTTGAACAACCAAATTTTTCAGCTTCCAATAGTGTCTATATGATATCACATTATCAGCCATGAAATCAATATTTTAGTTGTAAAATGAAGTTCAGTTTTGACTCCTCCCCCCCCCCTTTTGTATATGAGGAAAATTTTTGATGGACGACCCTAGGTTGCTTTATTTTGTTCTAATCAATATTTGAACTAGTTGACAGTAGAGAATTCTCCTCAATTTATGTATAATAAATATAAATAAGATTGTGTACTTGGACGATTGACAGATGAAGAAAGGGAATGTCAAATTAGTCTGCATGGCGGGCTATTATTAAAAATGTTGTCTGCTCCTTTGAGTTGCTTGTGAATGACTCCAAGATAGAGAGAGAGGGGGGGCGATCGAAAGAAAGCGAAAAGCAGCCATTGTTGCTAGTGATCTGTTTGTTCTCTGAGAAAAACCAGACTTAATTCGGTTGGATATTATTGATAATATTGGCCCGGCACACAGCAGTCAATCAATAGTCCGTCTTGTTTGTGTCGGACCAGATATTAATAAAATGTTTGGGTAGCATCAGAATTGTCAATGAATTTTATTGGGAATTAAGTAGTCTCCTGTTATTATGGGTCCCAGATCGGTCATAAACATTTTATAGAATGGAGAAGTTTTGCTGTCGTTGGGTACTCGAAACTGGCCTGTTTTTATTTATTTAATTATTTTAATTTATGATACCAATATTGGATTGTAAATGTTTTATCTATTATTGTTGTCTGGATAGGTTTACTTTAAATTTAAAGAAAAAACACGATAAGATATAAAAGTGCACGAATGGGTGTATTAATTTAAAATCTAATAATTGCCACAAATAACTTTTTGAACTGTTTATTCGAGAGGATAGTTTTCTTAAAATAAAAGATGTTTTAAAAAAAACTTATTATAGATTAGCTAAATGTTATTTGGTAGCCAGGGAGGTCTATTTTGATCTTAATACACTAAAAAAAACATAATAAAACGATATAAGTTTTATCGCACACCCAGGAAGTTAGAAGCGCCAATAGTTATCTCTGCAATAAATCTCGACTTTGGAGAGGTAAGCTACCTATGGAGTTTTCAATTTAAAAACACAATGTCCTATAAGGTATTCCCTGGTGGTGTAAATTATTATTCTTCACAATACAAAACTACTTGAAACTGTCAAGCAGAACTGAAGGTATAATAATTATTATGTAGTGCATTTTGCACTATTATACCTACTATAGGAATGTGGTAACGGTCGCCAAATATATTATGTACCTTGTCTTAGTCTGAAACAGCGAGATGAGAGATGTAGGAATTATCTATCGCGCATTCTTTAGAAAACAATGACCGGGATGCATGAAATAAAATTAGCACTAATTTAATTCTATTCGTCCTTAAAATAAGAAGATTGTATGCAGAAAATTAAATTAAATTAAAGCTAATTTAATTCTATTCAGAGGTAGGATTAAGTCAGTTAATTTTATTCTTCAGAGAGCGATTAACTTATATTTCATCACACTTGCACACTGAATACCGTTTTTATCTGTTTATTGTTTAATAAATTATTGTATTTATGCCTATTGTTGTAATCATGTACTCGTAATTCATGAGCTGAAAATGTACTTTAAAATGCACAGTACATATTTAAAACAGATAATATCACAATGTTCATCAAGCGATTGACCTATGAAAGATTGGGAACTATTGAAAACTGTTATTCTCAATTCATGTTCCTCAATATGAAATTGTTCCTCAAGCTGAAGTAATTCTATTTTCGCACTATGTTCCTCAATCACGTGCGCGCTCTCGGAAAGAATTTAATTATTTCCTTGACGCCTTCTTCACAGGCGGAGATTCATGATGTTGACTTTGTTCTTTTTGAAGAACTAGTAAAAATCCACGTTTTCCTGGACAATCGATCGATCTGCCTATCCTCGCTATCTTCCTCATCGTTCATCTTGTACATTTTGCGATTGATTTGAATAACCTGTGGTGCTGAATTTATTATATTTCTCTAGCATGAGATGGTAGGGAACCGCCTCCAGTTTTTTAAAACGCTTTTCTTTTTAAATGAAACGTTTTGTTTTTGTACTAAATTTAGATAGCACACAATTAACTATTCTTTCGACCGTTTTGTTGCGTTCTTATTAGAATTATATGAAACAGTAATGGTTTCATTTTTTATTTTTTCCATTGAGTAATAGAAACCTCTAAAATCGTAATTAAAATTAACACGAGTAAAAAAGAGGCAAAGAAATCGAAAATCAATAAATTTAGCCAATAAAACTTACACGAAGAGGACGTTGTTCTAAATTTAGATCGGGAATAGAATTTTAGTTATTTAGATAATGGTGCATACCAATTTAATTTAATTTAATTCTATTTAACTAATTTATGTCTATTCTCTTAATTGAATTTATTTGGTGCATATACGTCAGCCAATAAATGTGGTTATGTCACTGAACCTGCAGGGAGAACCGATGTCTATAGAAATACGTACCCTCTTTATGTTAGCTGACCGCGAGACTTGTCACACAACACACAACTTCACTATGTGATTAGGATCAGCATCCGGAAGATAATATGATTACTCCAAGTCTGTCACCATTGCCTTGCTGGCTGATAGGATTAGGATTAAACTTTGCAAATAAAACATCAAAAAAGAAACAACGTGTGATACCTAATATATTTGTTTTTTAAAAAACTTACAATTTTTGGCTTTATTTTCTTCATCAATCACTGCAAATATTATTATAAGTTATCAAATTCAAAAATCAATTACCTACCCATATTTTAGGACGCAGCTCAGCCTTTAGGTTCACACTGCGCTTATTTATTTTAGTTACTTTAGGTAAGCGCACCTTTTAAATGTCGATCTTCATTTTCAGTTAACCAATTTTCTCCGGGCTGTGTTGTTATTTTAACAACAAAAACAAAATCTAATTTCAATCCTCCTTCAATAGATGGGTGGGGGGAGGGGTGAGTGAGTGGAGTCCTCCCAGGGCTCTGGCGTGGCATCCGGACGATCGCGGCGTAGAGGTATGTCGTTATGATGGAGAGTGTGTAGGTGTGTTGGGGGGAAACACCAAAAACCTTAATGGCATGAGATAAGAAACAATATAACAACACTTTGACAAGCATGGCTGCACATTGTCCACTGCTGTTTGTTGTCGTTCACATTGCCTACTTCACGTTGGGCTTAATCCGATGTCAAAAAAAGATGGTACCTACTCAGTTATCAATGCGTTTATGCTGGTAATAGTCGAAACAGTTGTTTTTTACCAGTAGGTAGGTAGATTAACAATGAGTACAGAAGCAGCATCAGCATCTCATTCGTATCTCAATTTCCTAAAACGATGTATGTCCCTAAAAAAACACTCCTCCGGATAACATTACTCTTTAACTTATCTATCAGCAGCGTGAATCTCAGGGGGTCGTTTTTGGGCTATTGTTTGTTTCCTCTTTTCCACATACAATGCAAAAGACATAAGACGGCGATACTCTGCCAGATGAAGTGAAGAAGAACGCGATAGGAGGAGACTCTAATCTAATGCCTTTTAGCGACATATTTTGGGTTGTTTTAACTTTATTTTTGTTACATTTAGTTAGATAATATGGTCTAAGATTACAAATTAATGCAAGCCAGTGTTCTGTGCTACACATTTCTATGGTGCTACGCTTATTTTATGTTATTTTATGTATTAACAAATCTTTTATGTGATATTAGTATCTATTGGAAGAAATTGTTTAAAATGTCGTTTTCTATTTAGATTGAGTTTGATCCATAACCCTTCCATGAGCCTAGTAGTAGTAGTAGTAGTAGCTTTCTTGTGTCATGCAAATAAGTTTAATGATCCTTGACATTCTGTGAGCAGCCCAAATCACACAAAAGAAGAATACTCCTAATGGCCTATGGATGAGTTTGAATTAAGAAAACAATGATTTTAAACAATCTAAACAATCTATGAGGTGTATTGTGTGATCTTCTACAATTCACTATTGTTTTGTTATTTTAGAATTATTTTCATTGAGTATTTTTTCTAACCTTCAGAGGATGCATAGACTGTTTTGGTTTTATTATTGGATGGATTCTGTTGGTCTGGTTTTTCTTTCTATTTTGTCCAAAGATATCTTTACCAAAACTTGTCTATGGTTATGTAACAAACTTGCGTTGTTTTCTTCATCGAAACAAGAACTTGCAATTAGAGAGAAGATATACGACCAATGATAAAATTTGCACTCTTCACATAAGTTGTAGGTTTTCACAAATTGACGGTTTTCTTTTGATATATTTGTTGAGGAAAACCAATTTATCTAAGCATTTGATTTGTTAAAAAATTGACTTTGACAAATTGATGTTTTAAAATGGTACTAAAGACATTTTTATGATCTTTTATTTTTTATATTTAAACAGATTGCAGTCCGTACCAGACAAGGTGAAAGACAAAATGTATAAGACAATGGTGAGACCAGCAATGCTGTATGGGATGGAGACTGTAACTACTACAAAAGGGCAGGAAGAAAAGATGCAAGTGGCAGAGATGAAAATGCTAAGATGGTCTTTAGGACTGACAGGAAAACTGGTTAGGACATGTGTGTAAAAGG
>JAUYWI010078941.1:0-13403 GCA_034780595.1 Parotoplana pacifica
CAGACAGAGGACACAGTGGATTAACAACATAAGCAAATGGATGGGAACAAGCGCGACTGAGGCTGGGAACCTGGCTATGAAGCGGAAAGATTTTCGAAATGGCGTCACCAAGGCGCTCAAGGCGTATGGCACTTGATGATGACTGTTTATATTTCTCCTTCAATACGATTCTTCAAAACTCTATGTTTGTTTCATAAAATCTATTCCGTAGTTTTAAGGTCTAATTTGTGTTGACAATCACATCAACCGTTCGTTTTGATGCTCATAACACAATCGACAAAATGTTGTGCTATTGAGAACTTACAAAAAAGATAAATAAATATATTTAAGGATTTCCAGTATGATTTCGTCGCTTTGCCGCATCTTCTGGTGATTGTCTGTTACGACACCTATATTATCGTCTGTTACGACACCTATATTATCGTCTCAAACGTTTCCACAGCTCCTTCTATGTGTGTCTTGGCAACAAACTCATCTTCTATCGTGCGGCTTGGTGAATTCCTTCCAATTCTCTATTATTGTGCTACTTCTTCACTCAAAGCGTTGATTGTGACAAGGATGAGTAGGTGGTAGCTGCCCATAGCATTGATTATTTTCCAGCTGGCAGAGTCTGCTAAGGCCAGGTGCGCTGCCGTTTCCGGTCACTGCTGATACGTGTGGCCTCTCCTTTATTGCTTGTATAATGTCTCGTTTAGATGCTGCGACCGAAGCACAATGTCTGCACACAAATAGGCAAGCAGTGGTAGTTGTAGAGATCTCGTGAAGATGATTTACAATTGTTAACGGTTGTCTGTATATTCCAATTTAATTGTCTAAACGGCTGACGGTGGTGTTACTTTTTTGCAATCTAGCTGACCATCACATTTGTCCGGGTGACTTGTAGGAGTACTTTTGTGCCATGTGAAGCTAAGTCTACACCACCCACAGTGGAACCATTATTGGACGGGCACTTCTTTTTTTGCTTCTGTTGGCGAATTTTAATTTCATGGGGAGTACTATCATTTGACAATAAAGTCAATACGCTCTTGTCTTTCTACTGCACCAAGTTACTTTACAATTGCACGTGATATCAGCAGTTTGGAAGATCGAACAAAAATTAAAAGACTACGTTTGTCAATATATGGAGCAAGTCGGAATCCCAGAGGATGATGCAATGGATAGCAAGACACTCTAGCTATCATCAGCTCTAAAGGTCATCTAATAATGTACCGCAATATTTTATAATTTCATAGTTGTCATAATCTGAAGCTTCGGAACATATTTTTTTGGTTTTATATAAGTTCAAGAAGCTTCACAAAATGCTACAACAGAGAAGTGAGCAAAAACTACATTAGGTAAAAAATTATCAGATTTTTATTTTTTAAATGAATTATTGTGAATAATGTTTTCTAAGTAATACGCATCTTCATCTCACTGCGTCTCAGATCATCATTAAACCAGGACATTGCTATATCACTACCATTCATACCATTCAATTTGTAATCAGAACACGTTTTATACCACCAGCCACCTTCATACCTACAAATAAAATTGTGAGAGAATATTCATAAGTTCTAATATTTGAAAGGTTCATTAGAATATTCATTAGTCCTAAAATTTAAAAGCTACATTAATGAAAGGTGTATCGGATTATTGGATTTTTTTTGTTATTTGATAATTATAATGTGCATCAAGGATCACGCAAAGATATCCCCGTTATTACAAAATGTAATCTGTGAATTTCAGATTGCAGCAGCTAGAGCAGATGGTCCAAGTCCTGCTCGCAGGAAAATTTAAGGATATATCAGTCAATTAAAATGAATCCATTCCATGTCATAAATAAACCCCACAAGTGACCACTACAGTGAAAATCTCCATTTCTTTTGTGATTACCTGAGACTAAGGGATGAAATGGACTTTCTTCACGTTGTGTGCAGTGATGAATCCTTCGTCTATATCTGGAGGAAACCTCACCATTAAAAGTATGACCGCTTCAATCGATGAGATAGAAGAACAAAGTATACCTGTTTTTTATAATCAATTTTAAACACGTTATTGACAGGTCACAGCTTATCCAAATTGCATTGGAATCTTCGTTGATTTCTCAGTAAAGATGTTGAAGTCGGTAGTCAAACAAAATGAACAAACATAGAGCGCTGAATATTTTCGTGGAGGTCAATCTTGAAGCAAGCAGCCATTCCTTTCTTAAAAAACGAACACAATGTGCTAGACCCGGAACAAATACTGTCCCATAAATCAATAATCCATACAAAAACTGTCGCATAAATCATTTGTCCACACAAATACTGTCCCAATAATCAACAGTCCATTCAATCAGTGTGCCATAGATCAACAATCCATACAAATGTTGTGCCATGGATCAAAAGTGTACATAAATACCGTCCCATAAATTAATAGGCCACACAAATACTGTCCCATAAATCAATATTCCAGACAAATACTGTCCCATAAATCAATAGTCCAGACAAATACTCTCCCATGAATCAATAATCCATACAAAAACTGTCCCATAAATCAATAGTCCAGACAAATAATGTCCCATAAATCAATAATCCATACAAAAACTGTCCCATAAGTCATTTGTCCACACAAATACTGTTCCAATAATCAATAGTCCATTCAATCAGTGTGCCATTGATCAACAATCCATACAAATTATGTGCCATAGTTCAAAAGTCTACATAAATACCGTCCCATAAATGAATAGTCTATACAAATAATGTCCCATAAATCAATAATCCATACAAAAACTGTCCCATAAGTCATTTGTCCACACAAATACTGTCCCAATAATCATTAGTCCATTCAATCAGTGTGCCATAGATCAACAATCCATACAAATTATGTGCCATAGATCAAAAGTCTACATAAATACTGTCCCAGAAATTAATAGTCCATACAAATACTGTCCCATAAATCAATAGTCCAGACGAATAATGTCCCATAAATCAATAGTCCAGACAAATAATGTCCCATTAATCAATAGTCCAGACAAATAATGTCCAATAAAATAATAGGCCACACAAACGCTGTTCCGTACATCAATAGCCCATACAAGTATTATCCCATAAATCAATAGTCCACACAAATACTTCCATTAAATAGCCAGTACTTGATTTGACAGCGTGAGTGTCATTTAATAAAAAAAACAGTCTTCCAATACTTTTCTTCGGAAAATTTTATACTTTTTATCTTTTTATTCAAAAATTGCACATTTTTTTTACTTATGTGCTTTGATATGAAATATACGAACATTTTATATTGCTCAGAATGTGTTTATGCCTGGCTGATGAGGCCCTACATGGCCCAAACAGCTGTCCTGATTTATCACTTGCGAGTAATATAGATAAGTAGTATATTTTGATTAAGTATACCTGTTTTTTTATTATCAAATTTAAACACGTTATTGACAGGCGCCAGCACATCCAAATTGCATTGGAATCTTTGTTTGTTTCTCAGTAAAGAAGTTGATGTAAAACAAAATGAACAAACATGGACCGGTAAATATTTTCGAGAGACAATCTTGGACCAAGCGGCCATTCCTTTCTTGAAGAACAAACACAATGCGCTAGACTCGGAACAAGTAACCTTTCTCCATGCTTCAAAGCTCTGGCAACACAACAGCTTTTGCTATATAATGGCATTGACTTCTTTGATAACAGCCAATGACCTGCTAATTCTTCGGAACAAATCCATGTGAAATGTGGGTGCTAGCACTAAGGACAAAGTTGAATCTGCACTTCATACTTTTACCTACAATCCTTAGCAGATCATGTTAACTCTGCAAACTGTTCCAAACAATGTGCTCAGAAATTTAGAGAAAGACGCCAAGTTGTTTGATAGTTTGCTTCAATCTTCTCCTGCTAGATTGGCAGCTGTGACAGCAGCAGCACGTGGACATCACATGGACTACTGAACCATGCTTTTATTCATACTACTAGGAATACATTTTGGAAAAATTATATTTTTGTTACGGTATATCTGTGTGCACCACCCTGGATTTACGTATTTAATGAATACAATATATTGAAATATTTATAATTTGTATCCTTTGAAGTTTAATAAGCAAATTGGGATATGTTATTTTCAATATTAAAGCGAAAATATTTTTGATCCATTTGAAATGCGATATCTGATATTTTCAAGTCCCAAATTTCTATTTATTATGTTATTTATAGTCAAATTAAAAATAGAATATTCTGATATAAATTTAGCACTTACGTTTTGGCACAATTGGAATTAGCTTTATCAACATCATGATCATTTGAAGAAAATGTCATTCCGTTGTTCGTCTTCAATGCATCTCTAGCGGTGCCAGAATATTGTCCTACATGCAGTTCGTAATCTTTTTCTTTTCCTCCAATAGAGAAAGTTCGGTATGTTGCATAAGTGTGATGATCGTTCTTTAAGTTCCATAGATCAACTCGCAATGTGTACTTTCCCATGCTGGTCAAAGTGTGGATAGCATTCAATCCAAGCCAGAATCCTTCTCTTAAAGAAAATGGGTTTGAACAAGCAGTGAATTTTATAAATTTTATAAAAAGGACATAAATCATTTTAAATGGTCTTTATGAGCAGTTGAACAGTATTTCAAATTCAATTTAAAAGGAATACTGAATGTACACCAAAGAATTGCGTAACTTCTACTTATTACTGGGTTTACATTAATAAATGCCTGATAGCCTATCACCATTAACTTCAGGCCAACAAGACTTTGCAAGAAAGTTAAAGAATATATCATCTATGAAATCACTGTGTGAGTATAGGAAACAAGAAAACAAACATAGTATCCCATGCCGGCCAAAAAACTTCTCAAAGACTAACAATCATATATGAAGAACCAAACTTCTCACGAAGGTCAGCGTCGTATTCTATGATTTAAGACTTCCGATTTTGTATGCAGAGCATGTCTCTATAAGAAGATGATTATGATGCAAATTCCGAATTACACAAAATTGTGAATCAAATGTGTCTATAAATAATGAAAATATTAACAATTAAAGTGTTTTTTCGGACTAAAGAGCCAACCAAAAATCGCACAACTCCTTTGGTATGTTTGGATAGTGGATTTGTACAAACAGTTGTTTTATGGATTGATTAATTATATTGGTTACTTGACCAATGGCACTAAAGAAATGGTTGTTGACCTTGAGATCGGTGAATCAGAAACGGTACCTTTCAGGAGTGAGGGCAGGGTCACAGAAAAAGTACCTCAACATGAATAAATCATTACTGCAGAAAACATTTAAAAAAAAAATTATCAGTCAAGGCTTCGACAGGACTAACATAAAAGTTATCCAACCAAAGATGTGTAACAATATGACTATTGCTCCAGAATAAAAATAATATCAAATCAAAACTATAATCGTGTGTATCTTTTTTTACACCCAAGCTGAAGCATGATAAGATGGCCAGTCAAGCTTGGTGATGGCAAATATCATCTAGTATATCCGAAATCAAAAAATCGAAATCCATAAAACAATCTGGTCAGCAGTGATCTAACTGTCAATCTAAAAAAGAGAGCATTTTGTAAAGACATTGTTGATAAAGGTCAAGTTAGATCTCTAATGGCTAAAGTTGCTCCAATTAACAAAAAGCAACTTCAGTTGCTGTAGCATCCTCCATACAGTACCTATCTGGCTCCTTGCAACTTATTGGTATTTCTTAAAGAGATTTTCAAAAACGAGATCAAACCGTCATCAAATAAGTTGATTCAATCTCCATTGAAGAAGGGCAGATCTGCTTCAAAAAATAGTTTGAAAGCAGAAGTGCATTGCGTGTAATGGGGATATTTTGAAATGATTTAGACATTGATGCTATTTTTGTACATAATTATGTTGGCATAAACATGTTTTTTGCAGTTAACGTTTTCTCATAATCGACTTAAAAATTTAAATTGACTATAAAATCTAAAATTTTCTAGATCTAACCGTCAGCGTTTTCAGGAATACCTTCGATATTTTCATTGTTTAAAAAGATACCCATCGTTGATATAGAACAACGAATTCTGTGTGATTCTGCTAACTTGTTGACCACCCCCTTTGTATATACTTTGCATTGAGAATAGTTTCCGTAGAAATCAACTCACATTAAATTTCCAAAACCGTTCATATATTTCTCATGTTTCTGATTGAAGTTCGTTTGTTTTTTATAAGTAGAGTCACGAAGCTGGAAGACGATCCAGCCTCCCCCTTCGGTTTCCATGTCACAATAAACCTTGAGCAAACGATTTGGACTATTTGGAAAAGGGTAAATAGGATACATGCCATTTGTAGAATTGCCAGTTTTACTAAAATAACAACAAAATGGCAGTTAATTTGTGGGTACAAGAAACATTAAAATGGAGGTACGGAGATGAACATCCCAATGATGAAACAGAACGTTTTTTATTAATTAAAGTTTAAACTAACGATTTGTGTTTCTCAAATATCATCCGACTCCCGTTTGGGATAATAGGTCATTGTTTTACTGATATGTATCCAAATGAAGAAGGCTTTTAAAAGAAATATTGTAAAATAGAAAATACGAGTCGCAACATTACACAACTTTGTATGAAAATATACTTGTGCTACCTACCGCTTCAAATCCAAACAATCATTATATCTGACTTGCATTGTATCTGAAAATACAATAATTGAATTGATTGAAAAATATTTTTGTTATTGTTTTAATAGCAGGCTTGCTGACTTTCCATGACAATGTCAATTTTGACACAAAACTCTCAAACAAACAAACAAACAAACAAACTCATTTTTACTTTTATATTTAGCTCGACGCATTGACACTTTGTTAATCAAAACATTGTTCTCTGCTACAAATTATAAGAGTACAAATATTGAGATGTGGAATAAAAGTGGGCTGTTTATTTTAAAACAGTTACATGTGGACAATCTTGCAGTAAATTTGTACGTTTGGTACAAAATGAAATGCTTTCACTGGATATAGTCATTTGGGACGAAATGGGATCCTTTCTATTGTGTAATACAAAAAACGTATTTACAATATCGTATATTTTACTGAGTTGGGTTAAGGTTATTGGTGTGGGTTAGATTCTGGAGGAATTTACTTACAGTATGTATTTATGATTTTATGAATTAGAATTTTTAGTTACGAATTATTAATAATTACAAGTTTTCATTATGAATCCGGATGTAAGTAGACAATTGAGATTTAGCTAACATCCATTTTTAGTGACAGTGTATTTTCTACTTGATGATTTCTTCTCTGATATTTTTGGTAGAAAATAGGATATTTGGTTAAATAGATTTCGTTTCAAGTTTATTTATTTGTCTGTGAGGGTAATACATTACGCATATCATTTATATATATTTAGTGTTCACACCTTCTACTTAATGGTTTAATTATCAGATTGGTCAAAGTCTCAAAATATGGTTTAGCTATTGATATAAATTAAATACGTATTTAGATGTGTATGGCCCAAATAGATATTTAGATATTTCAGTACATAAATTAAGATCATTTTAAAGGTTACATACCGTAAACTAAATTTGATATATTATGAGATGTTTTGTGAGCTCCAACTCTCTACATAGATACATACTTAGATTTTTGTGACAAAATGCTACCTTTCTATGTATGGCCGAAAGGATATTTAGGGGAACGAAATAGATCACCTAAGTCAAAAGAATTTGATTGGTTCATAAATTTATAAATTACATTTTAAAATTGTGGTTTACAAAAAACTAGTTATGCAACTACTTATTAGAAGAAAATCAAAAACAATCTTGTTGCCCCTAATCAAACATCTTTGTGAAATACGTTTTTGGAAATATGTATGTAGATATTTGAATGGAAAGAAAAAAACATCATTCCTGGTCGTTTCTGCTATTGGGAACGAACTGGAGTTCTTTTCAAAGGAAGTAGACCAGTAAGGTGGAGCGGTAACCCTTCTATGGTAAGTAGACGAATGAGATGACATCAAACATTTACGAGAAGCTGTCGATGGCAAACTATCCAAAATTTATTATGTTATTATTTCATCTTTTTAAAATATTTTACTAGCAATAGCGCAACTGCTATAACAGTTAATAAAAGGAATTGTACTTCTCTAGTAAACTATTGTTAGCTCACCTGTTGTTATCTTAGTGTTTGGCATGGCAACTGTTGTTATCTTAGTGTTTGGCATGGCAACTGTTGTTATCTTAGTGTTTGGCATGGCAACTGTTGTTAGTTTAGTGTTTGTCTTGGACAATACTACATAATCCCGATAAGCAAAATAAATAAGAAATACGTCAATTACAAATATTAGACAAACCACAATGCAAATTATTCCAAGAAACTTTCTTCGCTTTGTCAAATCTGCATCTAGATTCAAAATAACAAAGACAAAATTGAATTCAAACGCTTTCTCTGTTGGTTTGTTGGCTTAGAGCCGTCATTATGAAACCGATTTTAAAAGTTAACGAACATCCCAAATAAACGCTTCTAAGACCGGGCTTATTCTTTCAAAATTTTGATTTTGTTACTTTAGAAAATTAACAAACTGGCAATGCTGATAAAATGACAATACACAGCATTTTGTACATTTCGACACCTTTACGTCAGAAATTCAATTCAGTAAGCAATTGGATTTACGGCATCACCATAATTATTAACAATTATGTATCAAGAAAGAAAATTTAGTTTATGTAACATTAATTTTGTTAATTGAGTTGATAGAAGAAACCTACTTTGCCTCATGGCTACGTTCTCCAACAACCATTGACAAATTAATTGCACTAAAATCTAACTGTATTTTGTTAAATTAAAAAATTTTTTTTAGAGTAATAAAAAAGTAACATTGAGCGAAAAAAGCTACAATGGGTATCATAAGAAATTACTTTTGTTTCGCTGAGATTGTTTATTGTTTTCTGTGGTTGCAGCTAAGGCGGACCTTTCTAAAAGATAAGATTAAAACGTGGTGCAATTGGTAGCTTTAAAATACTTACAGATTGTTTTGAATTATTAATATAAATAGTATTTGCAAACAATTTTCCACATTTAATTAAATCAAATCATTTTATATTTCCATGTAAACATCTTTTTTATAGAAACAGCAACTATGGGCTAACGAAATTTTGGCAAAAGAACGTGAAATGCACTGACATACACTGTACAAAAAATCCGTCACAAAATGGACAGTTCTCCGTGCCTATTGTCCGTTTTTTACGGATTTTTTTTACAGTGCATAGCAGGATAACTTTTGATACCCAATTTGGCAATGGTTTCTGCTTTCGAATTAAAATCTTTTATGGCAGTTATCAATTTAGATGATTAAAGTAGTCAATTTGATCTATCAAATAACTCTATACGGAACATAATTGTGCCACCAAAAATTTGCATCAGTCCATTGCAAAATGTTTTTGGGGTACAAAAAAGTCCCACATTTGGTGGATAACATTGGCAAAATACAATATTAATGTCTATACTCACGAATAGTAAAGTGTTCGTATCCTGAAATTGACCTTTAAAGGGAAAAAAGAGATATCAAAGGAGTTACAATTTTATAATGTTTGTTAATTTACTTAAGTCCAAGACCGCCGAAATTTGTTGATCAAACTTTTTCATTTAAATTAGTCGTATCACTCTATGTAAATGTATGATTACGTTAGACCTATAAATAACTTCTGATTAAATGTTTGTCGATCATTTATTTATTTAAATTGTGTATATTATTGCAATTTACAAACTTCGAATGCCGCTTGTTATTTTGCTGCTAATTGCTCATTATTTCTCTCATTTCATTATTTCTGTACATTTTGGATTTCCAAATGTGCTCAAATTATGGTTTACCATACTCTCGGACGCGAGGTTGTGAAAAATCCATTTATTGGTGATAAAGCTTTGAAAAGTATTCGTCAGGTTTATGGTGTGACAATATCAAAGCAAGCCATTGGTCAATGTCTTGTTGCTTCTCGACTGCCGTCGTGTAAACCTGCACATAAGCCTTGATTAACTACCAAAATGAAACTGAAAAGGATGAACATTGCTAGAAATCATATTGACCGGACTGTGAATCAATGAAAGTAAGTAAAGTGGTCAGCCGAGTCTTCAATTGAAAATTGCGCCCTTGAAATAGACATGTTCTACAACCCCGTGGCAGCCGATAGGAATCCTAGCGTAAAACACATCCCTAGCAAATGAGGTGGCGATTTTTTGTAATCAACGGCGTGCAGGACTTTGTTTCTTACAACCAAAGGAACGAATGAATACAGCACGATATACTGAAATTCTTTCTGATAAATTAGTACAATGGATGGACATTCATTCTTGTGATACTTTCCAATAGAACTCAGCACCATACTACATTGCTAAACTTTCTTCAAAGTGGCTTGCAGACAAACCTATTGTAGTTCTCCAGTGGCCTCAGGTGGTCCGGGAATTCACCAAATCTTAATCCAATAGAAAACTGTTGGTATTACATGGAAAAGGCACCAGGGTCAATGCAGGAGTTTTGTACTGCAAGTAAATTAGTATGGAATCACGAGATCTCACTGGATTGTTGCCAGTCCCTCACAGCTTCAATGGCTAAGCGGCCAGCTCTGGTTATAGCTAACCAAGGTGGATCTACTAAATATTAGTAACTCTTATTTATCCTGCAACTGAATTATTATATATTCATTGTTTAATAAATAATTTGTTTATAAAAACATAAAATAGCTAAATCAAGATGTTTTCTTGAATTCCTTAACTTGAGAAACACGAATAGTCAGTGCTTATTTGTACAATAATAATGTGAGGTACTATGCTGACTCAGTCAGCTGATCAGGAAACAGTCACACCAACACACAAGAAACGAAAGTTTATTTTTCTGAGGACAAATGTGATACCAATCTTTGGCGTCGTAGGGCAAGGTGAGAGTCTGATAGGTCTATCGTTCGTGTAGTGCTCTGCTAGCGATGGATAATGTAAACGTTAATGTAAACATTTTTAGGCTGACAGAGTATCATAAAATAGATATCAATTGTTGTGTAAAAAATACAATACTCATTTATAAACATATTTTGTATTGATTTTTTAAAATTTGAAAATGGGAATATTTTTCATTTGTCATGAGACAGGTGTATCCAATGTCAACCAAACACCGGTCATCGGATGTATGTTAGTTGAGGGTAGCTGGTACCCCCGCCCCGAAACTACCAGGTATTAAAAAACGTGGAGCATACCAAGTACATAGAAGGAGGGCAGCCTAGAGTGGTCTTGTTGATAAGGGCATTGGGTGATGCAATGCACACAGGCATTGGGTAATGACTTTCAAAATTCATATCGGCCCTTGGTTCAACAGATTGACAATCTTCTTCATAAACACAAGCTATCGGCTGGACTCTTCTTACATATACCTATTCTCAGGTAAGTACATAATTTATTAAGCAATATATTTCTACACCTTAAAAGTGGTTTAGTGTCCTCCTATTTACATAAATCAAATAACCCGCAACTAGATTATATCAACTAGTAAAAAGATAGGTCTACTGTGATAAAAATATAGCATGTACTTATACTACTCGCTAATATAGCCCAGAAGAGTTGAGCTATAGAAGCTTTGATATGAAATATATATAAAGCTTTTATATTGCGTCACCCCTAACTCAGCTTGTCATGTTCAAACCTAAAATCATTGAGAGCATGTTGAAAATGTACATTTAGATGCTATTTTTATTCGACTCATTAATTGAGGGATCTGATTGGTTGATCGATTGTGTCGCACTAGAGATGCTAAAATTTAAAGAGGGCCTTATCTCAGATTGCCCCAAAACTCCAAGTGTTTATGCAATTAATTGTTCAAGTAAACATCAAGCAACTTTATTTAAAGTAAAACATAGAAAAACTACAGATTTTAAGATGGGAGCGGAAATAGCCACTATTAATCAACCATTTAAAATCATGTTGAATAATCAATTGACCATGATCATCACACTTGAAAAACAGTTGCTCATGGACTTGCCTTGGCATAGCAGTCCCTGCATATAATGAATCAATTTTCTAATGCATTTGAAGTCGATATACTAAATCGGAAACAATTACTATGGTTGTATTTGAGTATAGAAACAGTGTTAAAATGTTGATAAAAGATCAATAATCAATAATATTTAAAAAAATAGCAATCCAAATATTATTTAATTTTTTCTGAAAACATGATTGCCAAATGTCAGCTTCATTGTACACTAGAAGGTATGAAAACATGAAGATATCAAATATACTGACTCAAAGAAGCCATGGAGCCATTTGCTAAGGCCAGTATTGCTTTTTTAGAATTTTAGAATGGACATTTTCTGATGTGTCATGGGGTAGGTGTGTCGGGGCATACAAGTACTTATGTGGACAAATATTCTGTGTTATTGAATGTTATTTTTCCCATCCAGTAGAATGTTTTTATTGCCTGAATAATTTGAAACTTCGAATATGTGGTTATAAAATGTCAAAACATTGCGTTATACGAACCAGTTGTGCATGGCAACTTTTGCTTTTGAATATCTCCAGTGGATACAACGTAGCCATCAAAT
Source organism: Parotoplana pacifica (assembly GCA_034780595.1). NCBI lineage: Eukaryota > Metazoa > Platyhelminthes > Proseriata > Otoplanidae > Parotoplana > Parotoplana pacifica. Next base: position 12,504 of record JAUYWI010078941.1, read on the forward strand.
ATTTGTGTCTCAATTTTATATATTAACCCTCCTTGACTACGCATCTGGCATATAGAATTGAAATGTGTTAATAGCCAATTTGTAACAGAAACATCATATACATTTATACAAATTGAACAAAAGAATTAATAAATGTGTGTTTTAGATTGCTGTAAATGCACTCTAGCTCACAAAATGTCAAAATGATGCGTATATTTTATTGACCAAGGGCCTTCGCAACCATGTGTTATCGAAGATTAAAACAACCAAAGTGTTGCTATGCAAAAAGCGGCATCGGTCCTTGGGTTTTGTTAGAAATATATTTTAGCAAATTAAAACTGAGCCATGCCATCAAATCAACAAAATAGAATTATCTAAATGTACTTACATTTTTTAGGTATAGTATATCAAATATTCAAATGACGCAGTAAAAAAACAAAGTTGGATGTTAATTGACTTGACAGATATGTTAGAGTGAGTGTCATGCAAATATCTATAGCAAAGATCCTTTCATTTAATAGACTAATCATTCTATAGAATAAAAACCGATAGCTGAATTGTGTATCTCATACAGTTAATATATAATAATTACTCTTTGGTCTATCTATTCTAAATTTGAAATTTCTGATTCATAAAAATATAATTTCAATGTAGTAATCTATTACCTTTAAATATGAAACTTTATAAACACCGATAGTAGCACGAAATCCATATTTGTCCTCATCAGTACAGAGTAGGACCTATTCAAACCCCGGACTTTGTGATAGTCATTCAAGCCGTCTTGCCGTGTACTATTTTCAGGCGCGTACACAAGAAATTTTGTGGGGGGGTGCGAAATTTAAATATGTGGACTAGTATCCCATATTACATGTAGTAAAAAAACAAACTTTAGAAATATAGTTATATACGTTATACATTGTA
>JAUYWI010078952.1:0-13403 GCA_034780595.1 Parotoplana pacifica
CACCAAATTCCGACCTTAGCTGAGCGCAGACAGATCCTCGCAACAAAATTCTTCAAACGTATTGTGCAACACAACGATCTACCAGACATCCTGGCTCCTCATCGTCGCCCTATATTAGGCACTCAACTCAGAAAACGTCGCACCTTCGATCTTAAGGCCCGCACAGCACATTTCCAAAAAAGTTTCATTGTGTCTAAGGTGTTTAATTTCTAATTTTTTGCTAGGTCTCTTTATGTACCCTTGTTTTTTTAACTGTATCACTATTACTATAAATCATGGAAATTTTTGGAATTGACACTCAAACTTTCGAGTTTTAGTCTAATTTGTTTCCAATAAAAATAGATATCTTAAAAAATAAATCTTAGTTTATTGAAAATCAGTCAAGTAGTTTAAAAGATTTCAAAATCTGTCTTTTTCTTATTTTGATTCTTCTTTTTTCTCCTTTATCACCGATACTAGTCTAAACATCAACAGAATTTAATTTAGACTAATTTACGAGTGAAAATTAACTGTTTTCAGATTTTTTTATGTGCTCTGCTAGGGACGCCAATATTGCATAGTAACAAAGACTTTTTACAAATTTTTCCCATATGACATTAGTTTGAAGTGACAGCAACTGAAGCAGCAAATGTGCTAATAAACATTGAAGGATCAGAATCCACTGACAGTGATTTGAGAGGAGGAAATAATTGCAACTTCTTTTATGCCTATTATTGCAGCAAATCAACCACCGTTTGATGAACAACAAATATCAGGAGTCAGTAAGTAAAGTTGAAATTAATCAAGCCCTCGATGTATTATGAAGAAAACTTCACTATACTGGATAAACAGATGACCAATCTCAAGCAGATTCACACAACCATTGCCGATCAAGCTAGAAAGGTGAAAATAACTGACTTTTTAAAAAATGATTTGTTTAACTGTTTTACTTAAAACCCACATGTAGCTAATATAGTTTTCTCAAGCATAGCATACGGTACATACATTTTGTACAATGTCTCTTCCAAAGTTATTTATTTTATATTCCTTAAGATAAATTAATTAATCCGACCTGTTTTAGGAAACCAAACATTAAAAGAATTAAAAACAATTCGTTCAAAATATAAAAATAATTATTTGATTGTCAATACAGCAGAGTAATACATAACATATAAAATAATAATACTAAAAATCAAGGATCTTACAAACTAAAATAATTTGGTCTACCTTTCAGCCTGAAAACTGTTTTTTTTTTAATACAACACACTAGACTCAGAACACGAAACTCTATTGCAACAGCTCTGTAACAGAATTTCTACATGGATTTATTCAAGACAGCCGTGACTTATTTTAAAACTGTTCATTGTTTTGATACATTTGTAGATACATCAACAAAATATGAAGCTGCTAGGAAACATTTTCATATTATCCGCTTTTTTTAAATTAATGACTAAATAATAGTTATAAAACTATTCCTCTCATTTAGTGTGAAATCACTAAATTAATTCTAAATTCGAATATTTTTGTGAAAATGCATATCCACCCATAAATTTATTGACCAAATAGTCATATACGACAGAAAGAAATCAAACACTGAGAAACAGAAGTTACATAACTAAACCACCTTGCATTATGACTAAAGCTATTAATAAAAGTGATATTATACAACTGCCTAAAAAGTACTGTATGTAAGCTGTTTAAATGACTGCTGTCAAAATATGCCTATAACCCCCTCATGGTGATGTATATAAAATTTGGCATCCCTAAATTCCCATTTCAGAATTATTATTGGTAATGTTTTTTTGGTAGAATAAATTGATATATAGCATCAATGGTGTGTAGCATTGTTCAAAGCATCCATATTAAACACGATGATCCTAGATTATGTAGTTTTTGAAATATAACAAACTCAAAATATGAAAGTGGGCTGCATCGACCCACGTGAGATGTAACGTCACAAAATAAGGAGGGCTGAATTTAAAACATATTCAATGAATATGTGATGTCTATTCTTTATTGTGTTTTATCACTCCTAAATTTCTAATTCTAATAATAAATGGCCTATTGTAGACTGAAATAAAACACATTACTAGTCATGACATGAGTAAACAGATACTAATAGAAAATTACAAAAATAAATATAAAAATAAAATATAATTAGTTTGACATTGAATTATTATTGACTTCGCTAACAAGGCATAAAACATGCTGACCGCCACCAGATACACTAAGAACAATTCTGAAAAATAAAATTTTAAAAACATCAAAAATATGTATTAGGTGAATTGCAAATTAAATAAATATTGAAACTACAAAATTTACATAAAATCACACTTTTATATTAATAGGACCATTTTATAATTTGATTTCTTTTGTAAATAACAAATGGGCATCTATCCATTATAACTTGATTAAAAAATCTATGTACACACTATAATAGAAATAGAAAATATTGCTGTAGTTTTTCAATGCAATAAAAATTTCCCATTACTAACCTGCCTGCTAAATTCTTTCCATCTATTCTTTTTGGAATGTCAGCATCTTCGTCATCACTGTGTCCAAGTTGTTGAGTACTTCCCATTCCCCAAGAATATAGAACACCTATAATAATCCGTTTATTCTATTTATTGTAATAAGTCATGTAATATTAACATAAAATGTTTATCAAAACTCTATTTCGGATTAGTAACATAAATATGGAAGCAATAATAAGTTTTTAATCTTTATACATACGTATAAACAAGAAAAATATTAAATATAAAATACATAACATACTTTATATACGTTAACAAAAAATTATGTAATGTATAAGTTAAAACTTTGTTATGAATATTCCATAAAGGGACTCACCTTTGGAATCAATAGCATAAGAAGATGCTGTTGCACAACTAATCTGAGAACAACGCTTTTCTTTGAGAAAAGGAATGACAGTTGGACTGTCTATTTCTGTCACATCTGGACCCAGACCTAAACGTCCATACTCAGCTCGACCCAAAGCATACACATCTCCTATAAATAAATAATTTCAACTAATCACTACACCACCACAAATTTAAAATTACACATTTACAACAAAATATGGAGAAAAATAGGTAGTGCAACCAAAATGTACTTTTCACTAAATCTTTGAATTCTGACATTGTTTTTAAGTATAAAAATTCAATTGAATCTAATAGTATCCGTAATTATGCTGTGTACAAAATTCCCTATAAAATTGTTCAAAATCTTATTTTGGCGAATCTTGAGTATCCAAGAGTATAAACATGTTATTTCTAATTGTAATTCCAACAATGCATTATTTGGTCATATCATTGTGATTTTAATGCTAGTTCCATTTTTTATAAATGTAACAATTTTACAAATCAGAAGGGTCATGGAAGCAGCTTTTATAAAGTTAATGGCAATCATTCTTTCAATTAGAATCCTGGTTAATTTAAAATTAATAATTTTGTTCATAACTCGGTTTCTGCTGCTATTGGCCTGTTGTGCTTTTATTATTTTATGTAATATTTAGTTGTTTTTATGTTTAGTTTTATTCATGACTATCGTACGAGTTGTTTCCCAAAACGTTGAAGAAATATTTTTTATAATGGAAAATATTATTCTTTTAAATTATTGTGGATTTTAATTATTTTTATTCACTACATAATATTCATTACTTTGTGTTTTTATCCAATTATTGAGTTTGTTCAAAATTATTTTCTACTAAATACACACGTCAATTAATGCCTACATTTATCTCTGCGTGACCTTCACAAGATGCTCAACTTCTGTATCAACGACACTTACCATTAGCGTCCAGCGCCAAAGTGTGATGCTGACCAGCAGCAAATGAGGTCCACTGTCTAGTGGATTCGAACGCAGCAATTTTATTTAGCATAAATTTGTTTTCCATTGCACGAGAGCCCAACTGAAAATAGTTATTCAGCCCACACGCGTATATCGACCCTGTGGTTGAGCACCGTGCAAATGTGACATAGGCTCCTGCCCACACATCATTAAACCGGATCCTACCTTTTAATCGGCAAGCAGCTGGGGTCAAAAGGAGTTCTATAAGAAAATATGGAGCTTTAAGATACTAAGAATATCATATATAATGATTATCCTAATACAACATCCTATTAATCAAGAATCTAAATAGCTATTTTTAATGTGATATGTATTATGTACAAGATTAGACAAATAGGCCCTAAAAATCATAAAGGAAATACCTCCAAGGGGGGGGGTAATAGTTACTCTGTGCTAAAAATGGCTAGCTCTCCCAAAACAAATGCCAAACATTCTTAAAATAAATGAAATTAAATATAATCAGTTATGATATTTAGGATGGTATGGCTCTAAATTAAGTGACTAGGTATTTCAGTAAAAAATCTATTTTTAGATTATTAAAAACCATTATATTTCTCTATAAAATATATTGCACCATAAATTAACAAAAACTGCAAATTATTTAACGTACTTTTTGTTGCAAACAGCTTCTAATTTTATTTCATTATGCCAAATTTCATTTAAATCGGTGAAGTTTTTTTTATACATATTACTCGTTTCTAGGCGGTTACTAGATATCTTACCAATTCCTTTTCTTCCACCTTTAACAAAACGTTCTGCAACCCTTCCAAGTTGTCCTTGTTCACCACAGCCTAAAATTTACATTAAAATCCATTATTCATAGTTTATCGAACTACATCTATGTCAGAGATTTTTATTTAATAAGTTTAAATGTTTATAATTTCTTATTGGGATTGGCCGTTTGTGTATGTTACAGCTGAGGCTATCAAAATGTTCTGTAATTAAAAGTTGATACTTTTACAGTGCTGATCCTAAAGACAGCACTCAAACCCAAAGCAAAAACGTTATAATAAGAGTGACATATTCAGATCTTAAGGAATTGGCACATAATCGGGAACAGGAGAGAAAGTATATTCCATAAATATGATTTGCCACAGGGCACACATAGATAGATGTATTATAAAGGGTTTCCAATGATTTGAGCTTAATTGTAGAAAATGTTAGCAAGAAATGAGCAACTAAAAAATTAAGACTGAGTGCAACATAATGTTAATTGGTCAGTCGATGGCCAGGTAATAACTACAGAAAAGGAGACACGGTATGATCAACTTTGAAGTCAAAATGGACACGCCTGGTATTGCTCTTCCTACAAACAGTTAATATTTCAAAAATGTTGATAGCAATTTATAGTGAGATTATCTTTGTTACAAGCTCGTGCCCTCAAAAGGGCTTTAAATAGGCAGTTAATAGAGAAATACTGATACCTTCATCTACTCCCAAAAGAAAGTTTAACTAATTTTGTATAAAATCTAATAAGGATATCACTAACAGTTAAATAGGCACTGAAAAAAGTTAGCTTATATGCAAATGCCAATTTAGTAATTCCAAAAAATACTAGACTATAATAACAAAAAAAATTAAAATATTTCTTTTTTTAACATACTACTTATCAATTTGGTGCATAGTAGTAGCTAAAATACACGATATTTGCATTGAACTAAAAATGGAGACGTACTACAAAATACGGTGTTCCACAAGGCCTATTTTTCGGTCAAGGCGGACCAATTTATTGTGCCAAATAGATAGAAATGAATAAAATTAGATTAATTATTGACCAAATTGTATTCCACGTCTAAGGTACAACGCACAGAGTACAAAAGCAGACCCACATGTTTAGTTTAGGACTAAATTATGTCCATTTTTGAAGCATTGAGCTAGCCAAATGAAATTTATCTCAGATAACAGCTTCTATAGAAAAAGATCTAAAATGAATCGAAAGAACTTTTTTCATTGTGAATCCTTTGAATGACCACAGATTTTATAAGCAATTTAAGATTTACTAGACAAAGAGCCGAGGGGTAGGGTAATCATAAAAAGGAGAGCAAAGATCTGACGGGTCCATTATGTACAAAGTACTCTACTAGAGAGATGTCTTACGTTGCACAAGTAGATATGTAGTATGTGTGGCACCAGGCGTCATCAACAAACACCATAAATGTACATCCAATATACAAGGTGGACCATAAGTCAGTACCTCCAGTCGCATTATATTCACTCGAAAAAGTAGAAATGCGACAGCCAAAGATTTAAAAATAGATTTGGGAATAGCAACTCAGGTGTTCTGCATTTATACTGGTGGTTGCGGAGAAGAGGTCCAGTGGGATGGCCTTTCCCGTATCACCCGATCTAATACCATTAGACTTTGCTGTATGGGGAACAGTTAAAGATAAAGTTTTTAGTAACAGGCCAGAAAATATTTGCCAATTTTACTCCAGCCTTGTAAATCACTTTGTCATTCAATACCCGATCGATATCAAAGATGTACTATTGATGTGACTGGTGATTATTTTGAGCACTTGTGAACATTTATATAGTTGGCAAGTGAACTTAATTGAACTTTACATAGTTGCTAATTGAACTTTATTGTTTCTAAATAAATAAAGTTAGGTAATACAATTTTTCTATAACTTACGACTGGGGGGGGTACGGACTTATGGTCCACCCTGTATTTTTCCTCTGCTGAAAATCATCAATAAAAATAAGTTTCTTCGATTAACTTCAAATTTACACTAAATTTGTCTAAAATATCATAAACATTTTCTAATTTGAAGGAGATATACTTAGTCTGGGAGCCCATGAACGTCACCCTATGGGAATGAGGTCCCAATAGTTAGATATTAAATTCAGTATAATAAAACTGAACATCTACCATTGTCTCAGCGGTGCCTAAACCCACAAGAGGACCTTCCTATGTATGGTCTTCCTATGTATGTTAAATCAATATGTCAAAAATCGATTTTTTTTGTTTATCAAATTTAGGGAACTGACTTCTGTTGAAGCTACAAGTAATTTAAAAAATTGGAGTTGCCCTACGTTGGGAAATAGGATTTCGTAAAAATATTTTATGATACTTTTTAAAATTAAAATTAAGATTAAATACAGTACTACTTACAAGTATTTATACATAATAAAATACATAACTTTAAATTTTTTTTAAAGGAAACCTATTCCCTGTGAACGTAGCACTAAGCCATTTTTAAAATAATTGTAACATCAACAGAAGTCGGTTCCCTAAATTTGAAGCCAATTGGATCTATTTTTGAGGAATAGGAATTTACCATAGGAAAGACCATTTAAGATCTTCTTGTACCAGTCCACTATTTTGTTTTGTATGAGAATTTAAACCCAAGGCCGTGACAGCACTTTTGTAAAAATAAAAGAGGTTGTGGGAAAAAATAGAATCTAATATCGTTAGCAAAGCTGACTTTTCTTTTTTATTCTGCTAGGTCATTCTCCTTTGCAATTTCAATCACTGTCTGCTTTTCTTTAGCTTTCTCCTTACCCGTTTTTTGCATTTTAGACTTCTGTCAACACTTGTCTAGTAATAGAGTTTACTGGCTTCCCTCCCAACAGTCGGATAGAATCCTTGATTGTAATGAATGCTTTTATATTGGAATGATCCAGAGATGTTCGATTGGTTTCCATTAAAAATGTGTTGTAAGAAAAACCTCGCTCTACATCACTATGACATGGAATGAATAATGTGAGAGCCGCCCTGATTGTCTCTGATAAAATTGGATACTTTTCTGTTCCATATGTGCCCAGTATTTGGTCAACTGGCAAATATCTGTTTCTCCAGATATAGATATGGGCTAGTACCATGTCTCCTGGACCTGAGTCACAATGGAATAAATCATCCAATCATTGACCAAAGAGTCAATGTATCGGAGTGTATAGGGTATTCCAAAAAATAGGAGCTGTCACAGGCCTGCAAACCTCATAAAACAAAACTTCTTACCTAGAGTGTATAGTTCTCCTTCATCTGTTAGACAAACCAAGTGGTCCGTACCAGAAGCTATTTTGACAACCACTTGATCCTGCAAAATAGGTTTTGGTTGGGGAGCTTTTTCCCCAGGCTGAGTTAAACCAATGACACCATTTGAGTCACGAAAAGTACCCCAAATCCAAACCAGGCCTTCAGTCGAAAGTGCAGCAGTATGGCTATCACCGGCGGAAACCTAGCAAAAATAATTATCAAATAGTAACTGGTTGAAATTTCTTAGTTTGGTTAACTAAAAGCATTTTGTATGCACACTGGTATACAGATTTGTAGATACCTAGATTACTCGGTTCATTTTCAACTAGGCATAAAAAACCACACTCAAAAGCACAAACTAACTCTTGTTAGCATGGAATTGTTAAATTAAAATTCTAATTAAACACGTAATAAGCCTTTGTAGACATACTTTGCTGAAAAATACCCCAACCAAGTTACATAATATTTGAAATCAGGGTACTAAAGTCTTGTGAATTTTCTGCTTTATTGTTCTTGTCTAAGCTCCCCCTCCTCCCACTATCACCAAAGACACGTGACTCCCTCCGATAAGAAAGTATATGCTCTAAATAAAATATAAATGGTTCTTTATATTTTCATATCTATATGTCATGAGCGTGCCAAGGAAAAACAGCTGCTTTGTCAGATGTCCGAAGTTAAAGTCAAGTGATTTTAGGACTCAACCCAGTCCATGCATTAAAATTAATATTTTAGTAAATAAATTCCAAAACCATTAAAAATGATCTAGAAACAATTCAGTGATTTTGTTTAAAACAATCGACATATTTTAGATTTTAAATGTCATAATAATCGATTTTTTTATCCATGTTAATTTGGACATTTTCAAAATCATGCAAGCAAACTATATTGTAAAACGTCATGAGTTGATGGAGTTTTAAGGCCGGCAGCCTAAGCAAGGATCTTCCTCATTCAACACGCGTATGTTTGTTTCAAATTTCAGCACAAACGGTCCATAGGAAGTAGGTTAGTTCAGGATTTGATGGTGTCTCAGATACCGCCTTCCCTCTCAATCCCCACCCGATGTCGACTATGAAGTCTCTACCAAGGATTAAATCAAACAAAAGTAAAAGTATCCTCCAATATTGCCCTAGCTGCATTAAAGCTTAGAACCCAATAATTATTTTAAATACTATTGTTGTCTATAAATCAAAACGTTGTACTTGTGAAAAGTAGACACGTGTTATTAAATAGAAATTAAAAGTCAGTGTACTGTAGTTCTTAACAAACCTGGACTATTTTCACTGTAGCATCAGAAAAGTTGACGAGTCCAGGTCGGGTTTCAGAGCCATCATCAGTGGAAGTGACACGCCCCAAGCCATCTTCATCATTGCAACCAAATGTGTATACCTGACCCGATTTGGTGAGACACACCGAGTGCATTCCACCTGCACATACCTGCACTATACCATCACCAGCAACATCTCTTGATTCTGAGGTAGTTGGATCACAGCCATTTGATTTTGGGTTACTTGGTGAACTAGACTCATTAATATTAGCATCTAAAGGTTTAGAAATCGGTGTAGCAACTGATTTTTCAGAAGTTCCTGGAACCGGTAGTCCAGGAATCCTCGTAGGTCGCACCCGTTCCATTATATCCTCCCCTAGGCCTAACTGGCCGGTATCTCCAGTGCCGAAGGACAAGGCCAATCCGGGAACAGTGCCATGAGAATTATGTGTGATTTGAGCTAAATGATATTTACCAAAAAAATTTTGAAGTGAAATATTGATTAATATTTAGATACACTACCAACTCTTCATTCTATCATAATATATACATATTCCTGTTATTGAAAACAACGATTTTTAACCAGAGGGAGCAATGGAAAAAATATGAACTGACTTTTCAAACCCTGAAGAAAGAGAAATGTGCTAAACGTCTGTAACAAATTATAAAAAACATCCACCTAAAAACGTTCTGAAAGTTTATGTGCCCGAATTTGGGCATTTCTGGAATTCCTAAATATGGGAAATTTGATTTACTCATAAATTGTAAATTTCATTGAAATATCTCCAAATTTGAATTATACTTCTTATCCTCTACTACTTTATTGGTGTGCTAAATAAAAAATATCCTAGCTTTATACAAAGTCTGAAATTGAAGTCCACTGATTTAGGGTTTGCGCCCAAATAGGAATTCTTAAAAAATCCAATTTGGTCACTGAATTCAATCAAAAACCACTAAAAATTAATTAGAAAATCACATTTTGGACCATTTTGGATCATTTAATTCATCAGAAATTTTTTTAGTAAAAAAACGATTTTGGCAGACCTGCCCCAAACTGATGAACATATCATACAGGAATCATAACATGAGCCATCTCAAAACTTAGATGTTTTTTCCAGTCACGAAAATCATATGAATAGGAAAATTAGAAAAAGTTTGGAAAGTTAAAAACATCAAAAAGACAACAAAGAAACTCTTAGTCAGAACCCTAATCTTCCCCCAATATCTGCTATGGTAGCGAATCGTGGACAATGGCGAAAGCGGATAGGAAAAGAATTGATGCTTTCGAACTTTGGGCATGGTGCAAAATACTCAGAGTAGCTTGAACTGAGAAAAGAACTAACAAAAGTCTCTTAGAGGAAATTCAGTCCTACTTCTCTCTCGAAAAAACAGGCTTAGTTACTTTGGCCACATAATCCGCAGAGATGGCTACAATTCATGCTGGGAATGACAGAATGAACTCGTAGTCACGGCAGACCACCACTTCGGTGGATGGATGGCATATCAAAAGACACAGACACAAGCTTGATTGTTCTGGTTATGAAGATGCAAGACAGAAGAGGATAGAGGGGCTTTGTTCGTATTATAATGACCAGGAGCAGAAAACGACTCGATGGAACTTAATGAATGAAATTTTTAAAATGCTGTAGTTTAAAAAAAATGTATATCTACACCCCAAATTTAATGCATATATTCCCTACCACATAGTCATCTAATAACATAAATATCAATGAAAAGTTTCAAACCAAAAAAGCACTTGTCTCGTCACTTTTGGGACACCCCTCTTAAAAATATAATATACATATGATGATTGGTATGTTAATTATTAAAATTTTAGAAGCTATTAGGAAAACTGCATGAAGGATGGATTGGACTGAAATTTATTACAGGTACCTGGAAAGATTCATCAACAGAAATGTTTTTTGAAAAAAAATCAAGCAGGTTAAAAAACAGTTGTAGCCAAATTAATCACATCAGTATTAAAAAGGCATTTTTACACTTTGTCAAATAACGTCCGACAAAAATTAAGATTCATTTCTATTGGCTGTTATTTCTATTAATGTGATGTATAAATAGCATCACAATATAAATCAGTGACATTTACACCATTTAACACATTATTTTTGCATCTAATACATAAACTTTTCAACAAAAATTCATCAGTTTACAAGCAAGATTATTAGAGAAATAGCAATAGAATGTCGAGTAAACCAGTTGAATGTTGGCTGAGACTAGGCTTAGTACGAGTATTTGGACAACACTCAACTAGCTTTCTCGATATTCTATTGCTATTTCTCTAATAATCATGCTTGTAAACTGACATAAAGTGACATTTTTGCTTCGAATTACAATTGAAATATTTATATATTAGAGGCAAAAATAATGTGTTTAATGGTGTAAATGTTACTGATTTATACTGTGATACTCTTTATACATCATATTAATAAAAATAACAGCCAATAGAATTAAATCTTAGTTTTTGTCGGACTTTATTTAACAAAGTATAAAGAATGCTGTTTAATACTGATACAATTAATTTCGCTACAACTGTAGTTTGTCCAATTGACTAAAAGTCAGTAATACAAATATTACACACTAACAATTTTTATTAGAAAAGTTAATATCAATTAAATGACTCTAAAATCCATCCATATCAGAGAGCCATCACACGCCTTCAGGAGTCTCAAATGAAAATAATTTAGACACTAAAAATCTACAAGAAAATTTGGTGTAGTGAGTCCAAATTTCAGCCAAATCAGTTGAACCATATGTGAGTTGTTTAAAAAAATATCTAGAGGATACTGTCCCCCCACAGCCAATAGGTTTAAAAATAGACTAAAGAGAGTGTTTTATATAGAGAATTTTATATTTTAAATATTCCTACCTTTCCTTCTCTTTACTCCATCTTCTGTAACATCAGTTAATCTTCTCTTACGAGAATTTTCTGGTGTTGCTATTGTATCACCAATGGCAGAATTGGAATTCCTCATAGAAGTTTTTCTTGCCAACTTAGTCATTACTTGATTAACTGTCTGGAAAAATAGAGGCACAATTATATTTATTATTAAACAAAAAACAATAATAGATGCATAGGTAATATACACAGAACCTACATATTCTGTGGTAATAAAATTATAATGACACATGACTGAAAACGAATTTAATGATTGAATACACAAATATTATTATTTTTTAAATTTCTAACAGCTGAAATAATATTAAGCAAAATAAATATTCCTAGTATATTGAAATACTTTTGAGTACATATAAAAATATATAAAATGAGATGAATAGAACAATACAATAGCAACAAACATTAAAGGGTCTGTATAGTCATTGATATGCATTGTATACTTGTCATAATATGCAATGACAATGAATACAGGTTTGAATATTGCCAAATCATTTACTCTTAATTTAGATGGGTTCAGACATTATTAGATCACATAGGCATTTAGTAACCACAAATATTTCTATCATAACATTAAAAAAGAATGTTGAGAGTGATGCATAAGATATTACAGATATTCAAAAAATCTACAAGTTTGGATGTTCCAAAATAAGCAGATTTTTTTATATTTACAAAATATGTCTTCCTAGTTTTCCCTCTCTGTATATTTATTCCTGATTTTTCAGGTTTTCATGGTTTGTGGCTACCCTGTTTTAAGTGCAAAAGTATCTACAGTATCCAGGGGAGGGGGAATCACCTGCAATTCCCACATACAAAAAAATACAAGCCTTAGAAGATACCAAATGTGAATTACAAAATATGAAATTAAGAGAAGCAGAATGTATTTTTAAGATAATTTGAGCCTTCTGGATGATGACAACCTAATTAAGGACCAAAACTGACCATATTTAGAGGGTTAGACTTCAGAAACTTCTTAGTAGGGTTTGTATGTACAAAATTCCAAATATTGTACTCATCTGTGTGTACAAAAAGGAGAGAGACATGAGGAAAAGTATCTGTAAACTGTCATATGTATTACACATATATACCAAATATTGTTTTTAATTTTGACAAATATATCTGAAATATCAAATTTGTTGTGGTTTTGAGTAAGGAGTCAAATGGGGACAAGTAACATAATATAAAACTAACTTTAATAACATAATATAGATCTTTTCTCAATTTTTTAATTTTAAGCATAGATAATGGTTGTTTCAACTTTGGGAGCCAGGGCTATAACTGGAAAGGAGTGGGTCCTCAGGTGGCAGATAGACGAATGGCCATCAGATATGGTGGTTTGCTGCGAATACATTGAATAAGCAGTCCCAGACCAATAGTGATATTTTCAGAGGGAGAGAGAAGCCAGCAGGTGACCTGTGGGTCTC
>JAUYWI010078963.1:0-13402 GCA_034780595.1 Parotoplana pacifica
GAGGTAGAGGTGGAAAAGCTATTCATAGACAGCAAATCCGGCCTTCAGTACATATCTCAAGTTTGGGAGGGGGTCAGTGAGAATGGTCGTCAACCACTGGTCAGAATTCAAGGAAGACTGAATGCTGCCGCCAACCAATAGATTATTAGTGACAATGTCCTGCCTCGCAATCGCCCACAGTTATGCAAGACAATGCCCTATATCACACTGCAAGAACAACTCCCAGATTCTTTGAAGAGCATAGAATTCAACTTCTTCTGAGACCAGCACAATCACCAGACCGCAGTCCAATTGATAATCTGTTAAGCCACATTTAGCTCGAATTCGATGGCAACCTAGTCCAAGGGCGCAATGGTGTCTGGGCAGCAACTCAACGAGCGTAACAAGAAATACCATCCAAAATGATTACCAACCTCATTGAGTCAATTCCACGAAATTTGGAGGCCGTATACTGAAGAATGATGGATTTTCTCCCCCATGTCATTGATTGATCTCACGTACCTCATAATGGACTAGTAATACATGCAGAAATTCATTTCATTTCATAAAATTAAATACATTACAAATGTATGTATGGCTAGTAGAGGAAATAAAAACTATGTAGTAGAGTGAAAAATTATGAAAAAACTAGAGAAACATTTGACCAGTGGTGTATATAATTATTAGCCAAATGCCTTAATTAAAAATAATCGTTTTTTTATTAAATAGATTTTTATTAAATCGTAATCAGTAAGTTCTAATTTGCAACTGAATCTAAAATGAAAAATTACTATTTTTATTTAAAATATAGGGCGTGTTCATATTTCGCATGTTATGTTGTAAGTATAGCAATTGCTGTCTTTTTAAGGGATTTTAAAATTGACTTTTAATAAATTCCAAATTAGCGCCCAAAATCTTCTATCATTATGAAAAGACTTTGAGTCATTTGTTTGAAGAAATCCGGTTATTGTTCTCAAAGAATCAATTTTTACCGACCGACCATATTATGGTGCATTCCCAGAAATAGTAACAGAACAACACAGCATCCAATTTTCTGATGCAATATTTCAAGTAGTTTCTTAATTTTCATATTTCAACATTTAGACCAAAAATATGACGTTATCGGTTTCTAGCCTCGACAACGACTTCACTAAATTATCAAAATTTGCACAAGCTACCTTTATATGTATGTATCAATTTCCAGTCTATTCCATCTAATGAAAGAAATAATTTTGCTTTTTGGGGTCTTTATGACGTAACACAACGTTTAAATCTGCTAGTCTACCCACAGATCTCGAGACTTTCTCAAAAATGTGTGTATATTAGGAACAGCATGACCTGTAAGGTATTATTAATCTTGTCACCTATCAAAATCATTGCAAGTCGTTGTATTTCAGATTGTCCAGCTGATTATTTTATAAGATATGGCGAATACTGTTACGCCGATTTTGACGATATGCTTACTTGGCAAAGAGCTGAAGAAAAGTGCATATCAAATGGAGGACACCTGGCCAATTTTCGTAGCCGGGATGAATACAAAATGGTTATATACAAGATATATATTCCGGAATCTTTTTGGATTGGTGGACATTGGAAATACCAAGCATCGACAAGCACATCGAAAATCCTGGTTACTGACACGAAGAAATGGGAAACTGAAGATCCAGCAACTGCTCATCGATATATCTGTAAAACGCGTAAAACCAGTAAGTGATCAAGAATCTTTGACAATCAGTAGATTACCTTTTTATAATTATTTCGTCATTAGTCAAATTTTATTTGTTAGTCATCTCGGCAATTTATTCCATTGGCCTTATATACAATTTCTTAAATTTTAAAAACCTATTCCTGAGACATGCCTAGAACCGCAGAAGCGTCATATGGCAACGGTCTTTATTTTCAATGTAATTACATTCAAACTTATTGATTATTTTAAGCAAAAACTGAAATTTAAATCCTTTACCATGATCATTGAAACAATTTGTTACAGTTTTCCTATTATTTTAATGTTTTTGAAAAAAAGTTAATTCATAATAAAAAAGAACATAACAAAATTACTAAACTTGTTTATGTAGAGAAATAAACTAAAATTTGACATTTAATAATAATTATTAATATATTAAAAAATTATAAAATATATTTATACATATCAGGACATAATGGAAACGTAACATATTTTGAAATAACATCATGTTGTCACAAAAGTCAAAATATTATGAATGTTATAACTTCAGATGATAATGGCGTACCTATTATTCTATTGGTAGCATCCCCTATTAATTATTTATTGATATAATAATAATACACACATATATTTCACAAATATATTGATAAACCCTTTGGAGAAATATCTAATTAACATTATATTTTTAATCTTTTGTCTAATTTTATTTCTAATATATTATACTCTAGATGTTGTTTATCAGATAAAGATTTCAATTGCCACGTGCGTTTCAGAAGGCGTTCTAGAAAATGAAAAACATAAAAATGCTAAGCAATATCTGAAAAAGTACTGTATAATTACATATGTATTTTAATAAAATGACACAATTCCCATGCAATGTTCACAAAAGTGTCAGTGTTGGGGGCCCTATATTTCTATTAGTTAGGTTTGATAGATTATTCAATTTCGAGTGTTTTTAATAGAGAATATTCCAATAACCACTATAAACAGAGGGGAACAACTGATTACCTAAATAAATCATCCATTCAATGTTATATTAGGATATGACAAGAAAGGTCACTTTTGGGACAGCTGCCATTTGAAATCTGTTAAAAATTTTGATGCAATTCTTATCTTATCGTGTTGTACCTTTGACAATTTAGAGGTATTACAAAAGATGCTTAAATATAAAGGGCCAAAAATCCCGAATTGTATTCGTATTCTTATGTCAGACCCAATAACTAACCCTAAAATTTAATCGATTCTTTTGAAATTTAGAACAAATGTATATGGGAAATGTCCCAGATAGAAGAATAATTATATTCTGACCTAGCAACAGTTGTTAGTGGCCTCTATTTTCCATAACAACCACCGATTTATAAACACTAGAAACACAATAGCAATTACATACTGGATATTCCAAATTTCGTTCACAAATTTGTTACAGAACACTAAATAAATTTATATGCAATTGAGTGAAATTGCTATTTACACAATATAAACAGTACATATAAGAGAACATATAGCTGGAATTGAGAAAATATAACCAGTCACGTTAATCATTATAATTGTATTAATCTAACTACGATTACCAAAGCTGCATAATTAATTTTCCTCTATGATGCGTTTTAGTCTGTACACATTATTTTCATTCACATTTAAATCTATAAAATGGGCCCGAGGTTAGGAGTGCAATAGCAAAAATGTGATTTTTTAATGTAAATTAAATATTTATTCGGTTTGTATATGTCCACACTAATGTAATGCATAATAAATGATACTTTTTACAAAAACTCACATTATCCACCATTTACCTCCATGCACTTCAAAACTCTGTTCTACACTTTGTGACAAAGCTCTGGAGTAATTGAATGAAAAGCGTTGGTTATTCTTTATTTCAATGCTTCCAAAGAACATGGTTTAGTACTGTACACAGCTTCTTTAATAACTCCCCAGAGAAAGATCGGGAGATCTTGGGGGCCACTCAAGTCCTCCCCGTCGGCCTATCCAACGATTACCAAAAGTTTCAATCAACCACTTACGAGCCACGTTTCCATAAGGCGCTGGGGCACCATCATGCTGAAACCATATTTCCTGAATATCGGGCCAATTTGCTATAATTGAGAAGAACTTTTCCCTCAAAACTTTGGTGTATGACTCGCTTGTGACATTACTAGGAAAGACAAATGACCCAATTAACGCATCACAACAAATAGCGGCCCTAGAGCATTGACATCACGTTCAATTTTCGGTAGCCCATTAAATGGTGTTATGTCGGTTGACATGACCATTTAGTTTCAAATTTGCTTCATTAGGTCAGAAATGAAGAATCTTCTAAACGATCTGGGTCATCCTCTGACACGAGATTTGGACGATAAGTCTTCAATCATAATTGGCTAAGTAATTGACGAATAGATGTTCTGGAAATGTTTAATTCTATTGATGCACGTCTTGTCGACTTTGTAGGGCTGGATCTCTCAAAGTGTATCTATATGTTCATATTTATTAATACTATGACTTTTTAATAATTATAAATATCTACTATTTGTTGATGTAAGTTGGTGGAGGTGAGAAGGACGACTATGTTTGGCGAAACATTATTTCCAAACCTTAGATCAGACAGTTGAACTCATTTTGAAGATATTTCCTTTATTTACTTTAAAAAATAGATTTACACCTGAATAAAACGGCAAAAACATTCAACAAAAATGTGGTATAATATTATTGGCCAAAAATGGCAAAAGTTGAGTTAGCTCACACCATAAAATAATTGAAATACACTCAAAACTGTATTTCCTCTTTAATTAATAAGAATGTTCATGCGCTAGCTACTTTTTATTGTTTTAACTGAACTTAGCTATACTATCATTTACATGTTACAGCGTAAAAACCTTCAAAATAGGCAATATAAAATACAATTAAATGAATACAATATTTAAAAGTGAGATGGATCAAAGTATTGAACATGTATTATCAAACAGAGACTTAACACAAATCTCGAAATCGATTTTTTTTAAATTAACAAAATAGCACTAATATCTAAAATAAACATTTTGCAATACTTAAAATAATGGTTTATGAAGGATTAGAATGGTAATAAAATAATGTCTCAGAAAACTGGATGCTTCAAATTTATGGTAACCTTCCATTTAGGTAACAGGGTAAAAATCATTCGAAATTAGAAATATAAAGTACAATTAAATAATACAATATGTAAACGATTTATGGATCATACTATAGAACAAAACATTTAAATAAATCATAAAGGTTCCATTCTATGCAATTGTACCAATATCGAAAGTCAGTTTAAACCACATAAAACTAGAGATATACATTTATATATTAATAGTTTTACATAAACTCACCTTATTTATAGAAATTGTTGCATAAGTAATAATAAATAATAAAGCGATATATAAGAATCCAGGGAAAAATAAGGTTTTGATGTTTGTTAATTGTTTCTTAGATCAATACTTTTTTATCTACAAGCACGTCATATAGAGCGACATACTAATAGACAGAAGACGGAGAACTCAATAATTTATCGTATATCTATACCGATGTTGCTTCATTCTTCACTTCTATTGGAATAGAAAAATTGGGATTCATAGTGAAAAGTCTTAATTATTACAAAGTCGTACTGTTAAATACGTATATGAAAAGGTCGTATATTGAAAGTTGTAAAAGAAAATACATAATGGAAAAGTCGTATATAAAAACCGTTTATTAAAAAGTTGTACAGAAAATATAAATGAAAAAGTCGTAATGTAAAATATTGATGTGAACATAAATCATTTGTGAATTGCGAAAACAAAATTCATAGCTGAATCTACATAATAGTTTGTAGCTACTGACAACCTAACTGAACAGAAATCACTACTTAATGACGTATACTGTATTATCATAGTTGGATTAAATTGTATATAACTAATTAAAAACTTATTAATATCAGTAGATTCATTATGGCAGCACAAATAACACACGTACCTTCAAAGCTGTTAATATTATCATAAATATGTGTCGTTACCAGAAAGATTATGCACGAAATGAAAAAATGTATTACAAAGGATTGTCCATCCAGAGCCATCACTCGTGTGATCCCTGATGGTGTTGAAGAAATTGAAGTCTTGAAGAATGATGTTCACAAGCATGTAGCTCCAGACGATGAAGAACAATGGTTGACTGTTTTAAATAATCTTCTAAAAAATCATGAACTGGTTAAGACCGCGATAATTATAAACAAAGTGCATGGCTGCGGTAATAATGTTCCTTCTGAACAAGTTATGCGATGGCGAATTGCCTATTACCGAAAATAGAATGCTCCACCAAAAACCAACATTAGAAACAACGCTCTTCGTCTTAGCATAATTGAAACAACGATAGTGACAATTTAATTCTCTATGATAATTATGCTAATCCAAGTAATGGAGGTGTGATAATCTTTGGCTCTCCTGCAAACATCGGACGGTTGGGCACATTTAACAATTAGATGAAATCTTCGAAATTTGTCCAAATGACATGACTGAATTATTCACTACATTTGGAAAACTGTACAAACAATAACCTATTGTTTGATGGAGTCTCCTGCAACTGTTGACTAACACGATGTATTTAAATTTATTCACTGTAACATCCTGTCTCAGGATAATGCCTTTGAAGACAATGTCAATGTTCTTATGGATTTTAAACAAAACTCCGCTTATGCTTTTTCCAATGTATTCACAAACATGTTATTTCAGCTATCACAATGTGTTTACAGAAAGGTGTAATATCTGGGATTGATTAAGCGGTACCAATCCGTAAATGATCAGTTAATCAGAAAGTATGTGAAATAGTTGCAAGTGCTTTTTTGGCTAAATATGATGTAAAACAGTATATAAATGAACTTTTTGTGAACAAAAACAATGCTGATATTTTGGTGATATTGAACTATTTCAACGATACTTAGTGGTAAACTGGTGCTTCATATCAGAAATGGTAAGGAAGTATGTACGTGCAAACTCGTTGTACCCTGTAAAGGAATGGAATTTGTATGGTAGGTTCGACACCGATATGGAGCGCAGAAGTTGTCAGGAGCCGTATACTACTACCTGAAGATAGTGGCTAACCACAACCATTTGGAAAGGCGCCACTTGATACAACTGCTAATGGACAAAGACTGCCAAACATCTCACCGAGCACTTGAACAGATTGCAAATGGTATGTATAACTAAACCCAAGCGAAGACTAATATCCGCTGAGAAGAGATCGACTTTGTAGATGCTGTATCGTAGCTTTGTGGATGGAGATATTGCAAGATATGACTATATTTAAGGGGTGTCGGAAAATGTAGGTATGTGACTATCTACAGTGGCCACCAATGTATGTTGTATATCTACAGTGACCACCAAATTATGTTGAATATCTATAGTTTTAAATAGTTTGTTATTTGTATCTGGTTCATCTCTAGTGGTATTGCAATTTCAGAAAATTATTTGTTTGCTCATTTGCTGTGTCTGATCCCAAAATCATTGGACCGCAATTCTGACGTTGCATAACCCTATGGTACCGTAATAATGTCTAGCATAAAGAAAATATGTGTTAAATATAAAGGAATTTCAATGAACTAATCATATTTGAGAATTTATTTCTGAATGGAAAAACAGTTGCTAAAGATTTGACTTACTAAAACATGGGACTGAACATTTAGATTTTGGGTGCCACTAACACTAAGCCATTTTTAAAAAGTAACTATTTGGTAATATAGAAAAATAAATGGGCTTTAATACGTACATTATTTTCTCAATATTATTTTCTCAACATTATTTTCTCAATATAACAATTGCTCTCTAATGTGTGATATTGATTTAACCCATGTTATTTGCATCAGATCAAAAGAAAGAACCAAAACCATCAATTTGAGAAGGACATTATTACTGATATTCAATGATTCTGTTTGCCCTTTTCAATTAATTCAATATATTATATTATTTATTGTTTATTCTCGCTGTATCCGAGTCAATTGCAGTTGACTGTTACCCCTAGATTCAACGTTCCGTATTGTCCTTTATGATGTTTTCGTGATCTGATATACAAATTCTATTTGGACTAATAACTTTATAGATATCAAATTTTAATAGTTTTACCTATTTTGGCTCTTTATCTGTTTTCTTTTGTTGTTGTTACATAACCATGTTTTATGCTATCTTCCTTGCAACTGAATTGTGTAGGGTTAGATTTGAAGTGCTTTGGTAGCTGTCAGGAGCTATAAAAGTACAGTTTGTCCTATATACAGTTTCTGAAAACAGGTACGAGAGTATAATTTGATAAATGTGTTTTGTTATATAAAATAACCAATTCTATACTTTCAGAATGTCGTTCTGGTTACAAACTAATTGGTGATGGCACTTGCATAAAATATTTCGTAAATCCCAAAAGTTTTTTTGTTGCACAAATCGAGTGCTACCAAAACAATGGCCGGCTTGCAACTGTCTCAACCGAGCATCTCCAAGACTTTAAAACTCATTTCTCCACGAACGGTTGGATAGGTCTGTCTCAATATTATTGGGTCGACTATTCGCCATTTGACTTTACAAATTGGAGCCCTGGTAGGCCGAAAATGCACCTAACATCGCATTTCTGCACAGTACTTTGGGAAGATCCAAGCAACAATTATGGAATGGACGATGAGGACTGTGGCAACATTCGTGCTTTCTTCTGTCAACGTACTCGTAGTTCATCATACTGTAAGCCATTAATGCCTTTGGTTGGTTGATTCTTCTTACTTTGATGTTTATTATATAAACAACAGTATTGGCCTGTCACATATTGGCTGCTAAATAAAGCTTAATCGAGATTTACATATTATCTACCTCTCCCGTAGCCACATCTAAAACAAATAGGCCATGGATTTCATACTTCCATTGATACTCTGATACACCTCATAGCCTATACAGACAGTCACTAAACAACAAGAAACAAAGTATTCTGAAGTGATATTATTTACCAACACTGAGCAGACTGCAAAATTTTATTGAAGTGATCCTCAAAACAACAACTACATACATAGGACAACGGTGTTCGATCTCAGGGCGTGTGTGCCATTTATTAAATTCCATAGATGACATAAATTCATTTGACTGGTCCCACTCTGTATAACTCTCCCGAGAACATTGGCAACATTTTTATAATCTTCAACGACCTAATTCTAACCACCGCAATTTCCATAACGACGACCGACAAACCTTAAATCACTCCTGTCACCAAAGTGATTATTCAGAGATGATGGGATGCCCAAGGACTTCACTTTTCAATTGTCCCAAATAGAAGCGAAATTTGAAATCTAATATGGGCCTCCAACGTTAAATCTCACAAAAGGGCTAATTGGAGTTTAGTTACAACTATAGAAATACCTTGTTTCCAAATAAATCATTTGATTCTGATTCCAAAACCAGAATTGAACTAAACAAACCAGCCAGCCACTTCGGGGCCTCTCCCCTTCGTCTGTTCCCGGGTTTAAAAAGAGAAATTGCTGCCCTCTGGCTCACTCAACATTGAAAGCATCATCATGAAAACTCACCCAAGGAACGAGCCCATAAAATGTGCAAGTGCAATTTTGATAATTTAAAATATCTTTTTATTGTAACTGAAGGACAACAAAATTGGATTAATAAAGGCCATTCTGCTTTTTCTCTCTTCACGACAAATTGGCTATACGCCTCAATAAACCCTAAATCACAGCTGTTAATACCATACGCTTCGACGTATACCAAACAGTTGATTCCATTCTTCATGAACTTCTACTACAAAGAATATTGAGCTGTTCACTCTTCGCGATTTGCGTTGCAAGCTGATTAAGATACAGCAAACAGTTTGTTCTCTCAAAATGTATTGAATTTTCTGATGGCTCATTTTTATAGTTACCCAGATATTAGTGTCAGCTATTTATTAGAGTTCCATTATATCTAATTGATTTCGCAATAAATGTATTTTGAGGCAAATTTATTATTCAAATTTGTTATACAATTTTGGAGTTTTTGTTCAAAATGTCCTTCTTTGAAGCTTTGGACCATAATTTCAGACTTGTGGCAAAAATAGGATTTTCTATTACACACACTAAAGCAGTAGCAAGGGGGGGCTGGCAACCGCAGGCCATAAGAAAAATAAATAATCACTTTTGTGAAAAATGAAAAAAATGGATTGCTTAATTTCTGTAGAAGCGATACAAAATCGATAGAGTACCCTTTTCTAGTAGATTCACTAACTAGCTGATACTACTATGTCATGAGGCGAGTGGGATCTCTATTGATTAGCTTAGTCATTTCACGTTTACTATTGAAACCGGCCACAAGATTATAAAGCTAGAGCGCTGTAGACTCGCGTTGTATCTACCTATATCGTCATCAATACCGCAAACGGACGAATATGCAATTTTGGCGAAAATGGGTTATGGCAATAAATATATCCTGTCACCATGCTCTATCAACATACAAATCTGTAAATACTATCACTCCTCAGAAATCGATTTTATAGGAATGTTAAAAGGACGAATAAGATGATTGTTTGATCCACAATATTCACAAAAGAACGAATATTTACTCAATTACTGTTGAAGATTATGGTAAGTTTTAAAAATATGGAAGTAGAAGACAAAATCAAATTGACAGTGACCTCCGAAAAAGAGCTCTGATCTTTCAGCACATTGAGCGATATCCAAAGGTGGAAGCGCATTATGTGGCCTCATCAACCTCATTCCATTATTTGTATCCCAATTGGAATATTGCTACTATGCAGAGAATGGTCACGGAGAAAACTAAAGAATATTCCGTTTCTCTGTCCCTCTACCAAAAACGTCTTTAATGACCAGAAATTGAAATTCGCTCATCCAATAAAAGGATTAATGCAGCAGATGCATCAATCTCTAAGGTACTGCACCAATAAATTGTCAAGAATGCAAAATTGGCCTTCGAGAAACAATGAAAGAATTAGCAGGCCAGGAAAAGTAGAATTCATCCAGATGTGAGTTTGACTTACAGCAGGTGATTTATGTACTTCAAAGTAATATGGACTTGTTTGCTTCAATTTTACTTATTCGAAATGGATAAGAAGCAGGGACATTGTGTTTTGTAAGATGAAATTGCATCATGTTTGTATATGTTTATCCAAGACAAACTTAAGGAGGGTGTTTCTCATTTTGAGTTTTTCGATGACTTTTCGGGAGAACAATACAGATATACACAAGTCTCAACTATTACAATTAATCTTTTGGTTCCAAGTCATAGACAAAACGTAGGAGATTCAATGCACAATCGTTCAAATTGCAATTCTGACAATGGGATGTCAATAAATTTATCCTCTTTTGAAGTCAAGAAATCCGATGAAAAAGCACTTTAAAATGCACCGAATCGCTTTTAGATAGGTACATAGGAACACTAACCACAGCAATAATGTACAGAACTACTACAGGTCATCGAATGTTTTTATCACAATGTTGGACAATATGATTACTGATTTTCAGTCACGATTTGGAGATTATGAGAAGAAATTCAGTCTCATCTCACGGTTGGTTCTTGCATTCCTTCTGCAAACAGATGGCACTATTGACTGGTCACCTTTAGCTGAATTTTACTCATCAACGATTTCTTGTCTTGCCAGTATTCTAAATGGTGATATTGAACTCTGGGAGCAAAGCTGGATCATTACTGACAATCCTCCAACTATGGCCGCTGATGCATATCGTAGCAACAGCTTTCCCAGTGTGAAAGTTTTGTTACAAATATTGGTGACATCTCCTGTATCAGCGGCGATTGAAAACTTGGTTGCGCTCAACTAAACTGAAAATCGATTTACTGCGTTAGCCTTGTTAACTGTAAACTGACATTGACATTGATGCAATCAATAAATTTGCTCACTCTGGAAGAAAGCCTACATTTAATAAATAAACTTAAAATTTACAGTGTCTAGAACTTTTTTCTTTAGTGACAATCAATTTCTTTCTAATGACTAAGGGACATTTTTCTCTACTTTATGGCTTCGTATGTACATAATAATTATAATAAATATGATAATAGTTAATAATGTGTTTAAGAGTAATAATAAAAAAACAAATGTACTTTGATAAAAATATACTACTTATTCATACTACTCGTAAGTGATACCCCAGGACAGATGTTTTGGCCTTGTTGGTATCAGAAAATGCATGATGAACATCTGAGAACGGTAGCTTAGTTCAGGCCCGTAGCCAAGGACATGCGCCCGGTGAATTAAAATTTAAAAAAATAATTTCTATCCCTTGTTCAACATAATATTAGAGTCAGGGTTTTGAGCTTAAAAAATCCGCGAGTTACGAAAGTATCTATATACCAAGTTTCAGCCTTCTTGAGTGCATAGAATCAAAGATAACAATTTGGTGTTTAAAACACTAGTATTTGTTTAGTTTGTTTACAGTTGGCGGCAATTCAAATCATTTGTTACACGCTATAAGTTACATGGTAAGATCTTTCGCGTTTTTTATCAGTTTTTCTTAAATTTTATTGGTAAAGCTCAACAGATTTTTATGTTCTTTTTTAAAAAACTGTTCTAAAAGTTAGCCGGATAATTTAAAAGTTGTTTAATTAAAATCTTGTTTAGTATTTAAAAAGCTATATCCGAATAAGTTTAGCACGTGCCA
Source organism: Parotoplana pacifica (assembly GCA_034780595.1). Lineage (NCBI taxonomy): Eukaryota > Metazoa > Platyhelminthes > Proseriata > Otoplanidae > Parotoplana > Parotoplana pacifica. Next base: position 12,291 of record JAUYWI010078963.1, read on the forward strand.
TTTTATATGTACAAATAATTGGAAGTCATTAAATAGCTCTAACGTAATTATACACTTATAGAGCGATAGTTGAAACTAATTGAAATTTAATTGAAATAACACTGCTAGTCGTGGCGGAACATCGCATCGGGTCAACGGTATCATCGTCCAACGAAGTAGCAGTCGTGTTTGCCGCCCCAACCTCCATCGGCAGTACCCGCCATCGAGCGATTTACTTCCAATATACAGCATTGGGAAACAAGCCTGCACATTTTTCTGACACTCTTGCAGGCCCACATCCCTTGCGCAGCGCCGAAATCACGTATGGATTATGACTCGCATGCTGGAACAATGCGACCAGACAATCAGTTCGTGGACTGGTTTCAACATCAATTACTAGAGATGGTGTTCAGGTGACGGAAGATGTAGTTGGCTACCTGCCGACTATAAACGCCCCTGCCACAGATATGGCAACATTGCAAGAAATCCTCAAAGAAGCACTGAACATCATGTCATCACTTCAGCTTGAGCGTATACCGGTGTTGCCAGACCAGGCACTATTTGAAAAGACGACCGAAATAGCATGAAAAGATGTCGATCGATATGGAAGAATCCGGCTTATGATGGGGAACTTCCATATCATCTGCAACTTCATGTCGAGCATTGGGAAATGTTTGGAGATGCAGGCCTTCGGGATGTAGCTGTTGAGTCAGGAGTAATCGCTGAATGTTCCATCAACAGGGTTCTAGAAGGCAAGCAATACAACCGTGCTGTGCGATTCCACAAGTTGATGTACGAGGCATTAATGCGAATCATTTGGAAGGGCTTCCAGGTGTGGATAGAAAGCAATCATTCTGACAAGGGACCCAGATTCGATGCACTGACCTCAAAATTCGCAGCATCAAGGAGGATGTTTGCCACGAGACTCTCGCTGCTGCTCTCGAAGATGATTCATGTGTACAGAGCTTTGACATGTTCGCGAAATACCTACATTTTCTGCAAACCAAACATGGAGACCTGGCTCGCTTCTGGATGATGTATATTGATATGGTAGAGACCCTGCTGGGGTTGATTCGTGCGGATAGAGAAGGCGACTGGATGCTTCACTTGGCTTGTGTCAGAAGAGTGATCCC
>JAUYWI010078974.1:0-24612 GCA_034780595.1 Parotoplana pacifica
GATAAAAATACATTGATATTCTCTATGGCATACTTATATCATATCGAGTCCGCTTACTTATTGACTCCCCCTCGTATTAATAAGAAATATGAATTTTAACAGGTTTTTGATTATGTTGTTTAGACATGGGATTCTTCAGTCCCGTTAGGTTTTGAGGTTAGAAATGGGGCACTTCAAATATAACTGGGGGTTTTAAAGATGAAGCTCTTCAGATAAAACTATTGATCAGAAGACTATTGTGTTCTTAGCGGTGTTCCTAACGGTAGGAGAAGATACTACATATTTGAAATGAGTCGGACCCAGCTGGAGAACTTTTCAACTAGCATGCAAGTCCTATGAAACCAAAATTATCAATTTTTGATTAGTTAACTTTTTGGACCAATCTGGGATATAGTCAAATTTGATTGATTAACGCTATGGACTAGCTTGTTGACTTCTGGTTGGCTTAAAAAAGTAACAGAACTAAAATTATTATATTATCATCCAAGATTAGCCAACACTATAACTTCCAAACTCACACAGCCTTGGTAACCCACATTGTAACACCGTGTCAGTAATGGAACAAAGATAGATAAATCAAACTATATATCTCTCTTTTGTTGGTAAAGCCTCCTACTAAACGAAATGGATAGAGATGGGTTTAAAGGTGGAATCGGAAACGGTAGGAGAAGACACTATTTGGAAAGAGTCCGACCCAGCTGGAGAACTTTGCAACTAAAATGCAAGTAAATATTTTAGTAATCAAAAGATAAAGCTGAAAATGTTCTTAAAATAGTTATTTACCTCACATATGTATGACTTTACAGTAGTGTTAGATTTAAGGGTATGTTTGCTTACTATCTGTTGGTATATTTTATGTTTATAAAATGCTTCTTTTCTAAATAGTTTAAAGTGTTCATTGGCTTAAGGAGTTCCTATGAGCTCCCTGAAATTAACAAATAAGATTTAATGGTCGTAACCTTTCCCTCAGAGTCCAAATTTTGTCGGATATTGGATTTTTATTCAACTTACATACCGTTACTGCCTGACAAATTTCAAATTTCTTGTTATTTTTTTCTATGTCAAAGCTAAAATTGTCTGAACTACATATCTAGTGAGAAATTAGGCACCTATGTTGATTTCCTTTTTTAAAGGTATTGATTAGCAATCAATATTATAAAACCTGAAATTTGTGTAGGCATGCTGCTTGAAGTCAAACAGATAATAAATTGTTACTTTTTTAAATGGATGACAGCCCCATTACATGCCAAATTCGGGACATTATCATTTTTCATAAATAATGCGACATGTATATTTTCGTGTCGCTTTTACTGAAACATAGGTATTTCTCTTGTGATTGATAGCATAATCAACAACAAGGCTATTACTGTCAGTAGCAACACAAATATATTTAGCATCGTTAACATCGATTGAACTGTCACTTATTTTTCCTACTCCTGTATAACAACTGTCATAATATAAACTCAGCAGTATGTTCATGATCAGCAGATAATTGAAATTTTATTCATTTCTTTCTCTCAGTCAAGCAAATATCAAAAAGATGTTTATATTTTTACGTTAAAGCAGGACAGTAGTACTTTTATAAATATCACAACACTTGTAGCCAGTAATTAGAAGTAACTAAACGTACGATGGCACGATAGACTCTCTATTTTATATTTAAGTTCACGAGTTCAACTCAATAGATCAAACGAAAACAGTTGTTAAATTTCTTGTCAGTAAAAAATCAAAATGAAAAGAGTACAACAAAAATTTATCAAAGCTGACTAAAGTTTTAATTAAAGATAAAAACTATTCTTTGGATTTTAAAAGAATGATAATAGGTACCAATGTTTTGTTTATTTTAATAAACATTGCATTATATACACTCACCACAGACTGCAATGTTGCACTGCTCAACGTCACCAGCGAGTGAGACAAAACACCAAGGTTTTACCATCTTAGTTCGTCCTGATGCTGCCTTAGTACCTGATCTTATCACTGTTGGAGGATCAAGAGGCGGCTTTCTACAATAATTATGTTGACCCTGACTCTCATAGGCTGGAAACAGTGACCAAATTAGACACTCGTGACCACTTTTTGACTTGTGGGCTGTTCCTTGATACGAAGAGCCGTCTTGTTTGATGCATTGAGCAGGAGACTGAGCAGGGGATTGTGGTGTAGTGGTGCCTAAAATGCAATATTTCATGTTAAAACAAACAAGTCTATGTTTTCATATAAAATTATAGATTATCTAATTTTCACTTCATTGGTTATTTTGCTTATGGTTAGTGAATTGTTTCGTGGTCTACCTCTCTTTTTCACTACCCTTTTCGTTTTTCATCCAGAGTTAGTTGTCATAGGTCTGGAATATAGAGTATTTAAAAAATGCACGCATTGAAAAATCAATTAGTCAAAAGTTAATTTTTTTACCTTATTACGTCATCAGCTCTTAACTCGACCCATTTATTATTTTTTAACCAAACAAAAAATATCTGTTGATTAATCTAATAAAGTTAGCTAGCTATGTGCCAAGCTTCACATCAAACAGAGTTTCAGATAAAGCAAAATTTTATATAAAATAATAAATTTATTAAAGTAACTCTTATTTCAGAATTTCATTTATGTACAGATTTTATTTAGGTACCAACTATTTTTTAACTAAACATGACATTAGAAAATAATAATTAATTGTACTGATTAATTATGAACATTATAATATAATATTATTTCTAAATTTTATGTCTAATACTCAGTTATTTATACCTAGGAATTCTAGTAGAATATCAGAAACATCTAAATCTTACTTGATGAAAAGCTATTTTCAATTGTAAAACAATTTGAATTTTCTTGTTTCGGCAAATTATCACAATTAATCAAAATATCTGAAACTAAAAATAATAATTAAATAAATTAGAAACCTATTTTTAATCATTTGAATCGGTAACTAATCGTTTAAAATTATTAATTTATATTACCTACCAAGATGGTATGGATTAATTTATATTGCCTACCAATAGTAACGATTTAGTCAACTCTACAACAAAGGATCGTAAAGCTTGGCTGATCATTTCAAATGGGTCGGCCAAAGCATGCCGTCATCATTTTCATCACCAAGAGAAAGTAAAAAAACAAACAATGCTTTTAAAAGAAATCTTTGAATTAGTACCTAATAGATGATCAAAACACAAAAAAGAACATAAACAAGGTCGTGTACCTAAGTGTTTTGTATATTGGATATGGTTAAAGTTAATTAACGGATATGTAGATCAATGTATACATAAAAAAGGAAATAAAAAATTTGATGTTATTAAATTATAAATATACTAAGTTCAGTGGGTATGTAGTTTCATTTAATTGTTATGATTGGTCAAACAAAAGAGATCAGAAAAAAAGACTTCTTAAATTGAATCTGTAAATAAATACTTATCTTCTTTTTTCACTAATTTGCATGCACTGATCTACTTATCTGTTAATTAACTTTAACCATATAAAATATACAAAACATTTAGGTACAAAACCTTGTTTCCATTTTTTGGACTTTGATCATCATCCATTAGGTACCAATTCATACATTCCTTTTAAAAACATTGTTGTTTTGACTTTTTCTTGATTCCGTTGCTTTTTTACAATAAATTGTTTTAATTTATTTTGATTGAGAAAGCCTTTTTAGGTATGATTAGAAATGTATGTACCTATATAATACGTATATAGGTACATATATTACCTATTTCTAGGACTGTAAAACATATCTAATATGAGCCAATTAAAACACAATATTAACGGGGTTAACTAATATGTATATTTTTACGCTATGTTGTAGTACAGGCCACACCCCCCAATTTTTGCTGAAAATTGTATCTAAATAGGTGATGTACTTTTTGAAATATGATCTTTCTATGGCTAGTTTGTGTCCCACAAATGCACCCCAATTCATACATAGTAGCAACTTAAATTGCTAGTCTTATTATTATGAATATCCACATAATTTTATTATATTCATATTTTGTAGAAAAAACTTGTTCTTCTATTGTTTGCTGAACGAGTAAGGCATACATACCAAATGAAAGAGTTGTTCTTTAAATAAAATTTTAAATATCATTATAAATTACCTACATTAGGAAAATCAGATCTTCTTGTGGTATATCCTATCTACGAAATCAATATTTGTAAAGAAGTTTTAAAAATATCGGGTGCTAGTTTAAATTTTCGAGTAATATTTCGCACCAAGTCGCAAGCAGTGTCAAATATCAAAAAGACTAAAATCATGATCATTTTCACATAGTGTTTGCATAACACAATATTAAAATACCTATCTTCCCTCTATATTTACATAAAGTTGGTTGTTATTAAAAATAGGTATTTTTGTTTATCTTAAAAATATTAAAATTCATACTTCAAAAAGCAAATTCCAAACAAAATGAATTATTTAAGTAAACCATTTAAACTTAACCTACCATTTGCATTTTTTACAGTAGGGAAGGATGCGTTATGTGTAGGATTTATTATTTTTGACAACTAAATCAACCTTATCATAACCCAACATACTAAGCGTTGACAACATATTTAACGCTATTGCAATTACCACCACGATAATCATTTATTTCAAACATACTTTGACTCAACACTTGTGATATATTTTAGGTATCTACCTCATATTGTGTAAACTTTTTATAAGGTTTAATAAATCAAAACATGTGTTTTAAGAAATATATTTACAGGTATGTACACTATGTATGAGTATGTACCTAACATTGTGGTATCATACATGTAACCTTGAAAATGAAATATCTTAATATATAATGCGTATGAACATAGAACAGTCATGTATTTTGGGCATAAATAATCTATGATTTTAGGTTATGAATCGACATTAAAAATTAATATTAATATAACCTTTTTGGCCTACATGTAGTTAAGTATTGAGAAGACTAAGGAACATGACATTTGTGACGTATATCACAATATCATTCATTATCCCTGACGCCAGATTGAAGTTTCTAACTTACAATCGTCATTTAATCATAAAGATTGGCCAACAAAGTCGAAAAGATCAATAGATTATTGTTGAAATGTTTAAGTACTATAACTCTAGCAGCGTACCTAATATTGAACTACCTTTAGTTTTGTCGCCTTGTTAGTGCTAAAATCTTCAAAAATAATTTAGTTTATATACTAAAATACCTATGTTGTTTTGGGATAGCTAACCATCTATTCAAAGAAATCCAAAGTCATAGAAGTTACGAGAAGAAACAACAATGATGATGATGACACCGAAATTAGGATTGAGGGTGAACCACTAGAAGTTATTACAAACTTTCAATATCTGGGAACAAGAATAGTGAACGATGGCAACAACTTTACAGAAATCAAATGTAGATTAGCAATGGGACTGAAGGCTCTAACTGGAATAGAGACTGGCAAGGTCAAGACAAGAAAAGAAAACTGCACATTCTTAGGGCAGACGTTTTTCCAGTTGCTACTTATCGATGCGAAACCTGGACACTTAGAAAGTCAGACGAGAAGGCAATCATCTGTTTTGAGAACAAATGTTATTGGAAAATACTGCGAGTGCCCTCGACCCAAAGAAGAATTAATCAAGCATTATAGATGAGCTTGAGATCACTGAGATCTGGCTTCACAAGTTTGTTAAGAAACAAAAGCTTTCCCATTTCGGACACTGTATTCGACATGATGGTTTAGAAAAGAAAGTATTAGAAGCTTTCATCCCAGGTAAAAGAAGAAGAGGAAGGCCACGACACAAGTGGGAGAATACAGTCATTGAAGCTTTTGGCACGATGACCCAAGCGAAAAGAACAGTGGTTTCGTGATGATGTGAGAGAAGCTACGCTCTATCAAGAGTTTGCTTTCGACGACGACGACGACGAACTATCTTTTGTGCCTTTTTGGCCAATCTTATTTCAATTATCTTTGTTTTAACTAAATAGATAACCTTTAATTCAAAATCAATTTTTAGATTATTAGAAAGCCATTGAGATTTCTGCATAAAAATGTTTTTGTACTATAAATTTAAAAAAGTGACATCATTTTATAGTCTATTTTATAAATTTAAAGTGGTGTGTGTATCTCGTGAACCATACATCGAATAAACGTAATTGTTGTTGCAAGCAGTATCTAATTTTATCATGTTTTTTTAATGCAAAATTTCAATTTAATTGGTGAAGTTTTGTTTTTACTACTATGACATATTACTCGTTTCTAGGCGGCTGCTAGGGTGTATCAAGAAAACTAAAACGGATTTTATAGTCCCTTGGACACTTCATATATGTGCCAAATTTCATGAATTTGTTAAAAGTTTTGGATTAATCTATGGACTGAATCTGGTTATTCTAGAATTTAATTGTTCGAGCTATATATGGTTACATTTTAGCACATTTTCGGAAGTCTTATAATACTCTGGCAAGGCTAGCTAGCTTAAAGAGCTAACGGCCTATTGCCATAGGCCTGGATTATAGATTTTAGTACCTACAATACATTCATGATGATAGATTTTACATATTAAATATTTCCTATTCTGTAATGACAAATCTCGGAAGAACAATAATTTGCAATTGCTAGCGATGTCAAAATTATTTCATTTTAATTGGTTTCTTTCAAAGATGGTCTTACACATACACATTTATTGTTCTGACAAATGTGTCAATCCTATCCTTCCAACAAATATCTTAATCCTATTATTCCAATCCCAATCCTTCCAACAAAAAAATTAATCGCATACTTCCAAAAAGACTTAATTGTATCTTTCCAACAAATGACTTAATACTCCTTTCAACAGATGTCTCTCTTATCTAAACAAAATATGTCTTAATTCTATCTTCAATCATTTTCACATACTCTTTAAAAACATAAATTGACGTCACCCTAAATTAATATTAAGTTTTGAAATACAATAAACCTTCTTACATTTGGATCCTAGTTCAGATTTTAATGTTGAATAATAAGTCTGACATTGTCCGTCATACAACCGTTTGCATTCATGTTGGCATAGCAATCTATGCTGAGTGCTAGTCTTGCTATTACTTTCAGAAGTCTGGTCTGATACAAGTGGATTACTAAGACCTTTAGATACTCCCTGATTTACGCAAGTGGGGAAATTGAAAAAGCAACTTAGTTGTGTAATTTGTTGAAGGCATTTTTCATGTTTATCTGATTGTTTGGTTTTGCTCACTTCGGAAAGAACTACAAAAGAAATGTATAAGTAGATAATGCTTCGAGCACTGAGAATAGTCACATTTTACACAAAAAGATCTATTCTAAAAGCAGGAGTTTTACCAAATTTTTTCCAGAAGAATACCCCTATGTTTGTTTTGGTATTTCTCTTCTGATTTAAATACTTTAATTGGTTATAAAATCGATACTTATATAAATCGCTTATTAAAAACATAAGTTGACCGAGTTTAGGTGATTATTTATACAAATTTATATATCAGTTGAAATAGTCTTACAATCCGTAATCTGTTTCTCAGTATTAGCTTGGTGAATTCGGTTCTTCATAAAGACATCTTTGTCAGTTAATAAATGGCCACAAACTCCACCATGAAAAGATTGGCAAAAACCATCGCTGTAAGAGGAAAAAATAAGAAAAATTACATAAAAGAATCACGAGAATGGCAATAGTTAGGTTACATTTTAATATGCCATACAGATATGTATATACATAGGTCCTTAAACCTATTTTATTGTGTACTTTTATTGGTAAGAAAAACTGGATAAAGTTCTAAACACAATTCTTAGGGAAATTACAAAAATTGAAAATAAATAAAAGGCGCTGGGCAGGACATATTAGCCGAATGAAAGACAACAGATGGACAGTGAGACTGACATTCTGATCACCGAGGGAAGGGAGAAGAACAAGAGGACGTCCGGCGCTCAGGTAGAACGAAGACGTGGAGAAATTTGTCGAAAAAGTCAACTGGAGATCCAATACCAAGGAGAGGCTGAACTGGAAGAAGACATTCTAAGGCCTTCGCCCTGCATGGGCTGACACAGGCTGATACGACACAATACATGGTTAGAAAACAAATTTGGTTTTGTCGAGACAAAATCGAGAAAAACCATATTAAAACACCTCACCAACTATTGTATAACAAATTTAATAATCTCACAAAGAAATAAAAGCGGTTCTTGATTTATTGCATTTTGCATCTAGTTGATAAAAATACAAGGGTTCCTTCCATTAAAATGCAAATGAAAAATAATATCTATATTTCTAAGTTGCTTCGACAAATAGTTTTAGCTCATACTTAAATTACATTTTTGTTTTCATGTCAGCATAATAAATACCTATAAGCAGCATGTTTTACTGCTTACATCGAGAAATATAACAATTTTAATAATTGTGTGTCCGTCCTGTCTTTTGGCGTAGGTATTGAATATCGTGCGCTGGTAGAAACTAGATATGTAAATAAAACCAAAAAATAACGGCAGAGTAGATATTCAAAAAAAAGTTTTTAGTAAAATCTGGTACCTCTGAAACAAACGGATTGAATTTAATGAAGATGTCAATGAAAATATGTATGTAGCATTTTTTAAGGTTGTTTAAAGTACGATTAGTCGCTGAAACGGCTCTAAAATCCAAACAAAACTCGTACTGAAATCTGAGATATTCAAAATGTACCTATTATAAAATTTTAAGATGCTTCACATTTAATGGTTTCCGAGATATAAAAACCACTAGTTCAGGGCAGACCCGCCAAAATGGATATTTTAAAATTGTTCATACTAGCTTTTTATCAGTTTATAGAACATTTTAAATAGTTTTGATTGAATTTAATAACTAAAATTTTAAAAAATTATCCATTAATTTGTCCCTAAATTAATGGACCTCAATTTTCAGACTTTGTATAAGCTATGTATGATACGTGTTTTCCTTTGGCACCAAATCTGAAAATATTTCAGTAAATTATTCCAAATTTATGGTTTACTAATTTCAAATGTATAATTTTCAGATATGGGGGCAGAAACTTTGCAGTAACTTTTTTTGAGTGTAGATATATTTTAATAAAATTCCAGATTTTTCCATGTAGTTTAGCCTTCGAACTTTGGGCATGGCGCAAAATACTCAGAATAGCTTGGATTGAGAAAAGAACTAACAAAAGGATCTTTGAGGAAATTCATCCCAACTTCTCTCTCGATAGTCAAATGCTAATGAACAGGCTTAGTTACTTTGGCCACATAATCCGCAGAGAATGGCAACAATTTAGAAAAGATGATCATGCTAGGAATGACTGAAGGAACTCGGGAGTGCGGTAGGACATAGCTTTGGTGGATGGACGGCATTTATCAAAAGACACCGACACGAGCTTGATTGTTCTGGTTAGGAAGGCGCAAGAGAGAACGGGATGCAGGAGCTTTGTTCATATGATCACCAGGGGCCGGAAACGACTCGATGGACCTTATTGAATGAGTTTAGCATATTTATCAAAAGTTTAAAAAGTTAATTCATATTTTTATGGCAAAAAAATAATTTTCAAGAAGTTTGATCTCAGGCTACCCGTTATAGACAAAAATCAATATTTTCATCAACCAGAAATATATCATATACAATAAATATTTATAGGTAGTATATCTAAATTTCATTCTAATCAGTTAAAGCTTTTTGAGAAGATTTTCATCCACAAGGGTTAATAAGAGAAACATTTTCAGTAGATTATTTCTACTCAACACAGTATTTTTAATACATTTTTCAGAAAATACATTGAAAAAGTGACGCATCTATGAGTTTTTTTTACTAGATTCCGCTTCATAAAGATCGTGTGAATTCAATGTAATCTTGGTATCATATTTCATTGTTGTATTCAAAACAATTAATATGTATTTAACATGCACCCTTTTCGATTTTATGTTACACTCAGCTTTAGACATCAAATACTTTCAATGTCAAAATAGACTATTTATGTTCTATGGGTTAATTAAACTTTACGATACATTACTACTTTGAGAAACCAAGAGACACCGTTGTCAAAGAATATTTATAAAATTTCTCTAACACACTGTGTTGTAACAAAATTAGATCAGCCATTTGAAATCTATTTCACTTGGTGCCTATGCTAAAATTGGTTATGTAACAAAATTATACCAGATAAGTAGGAATTTCTAATTTAGTACAGTTCTAAAATATTTTGGTTTAGTTTGTCAAATTCCTTGATAAACGAGCTGTCTATGTTAGACTTAATTATATAATTAACTGTCATATTTTTAGACATCTTACAGAGAAATCTAGAACATAAATAGTATGATAGATTAATTGACTATTAGTACCTACCATTGAATAAACCACTTTTCTATCAACTACATATTATTGAACCACGTAAAAAGATCGATATTGAAAAAACTTTTAAATAAGTACTTAATATATATTAGATTAAATATATTTAGGTAAAATAATGTCATGCTAGAAGTAGAGGTACGTGTATAATATAACGCATATGAGTAAGGATTACTCATTGATATAACGTACATATTTCAATTTCATTATTATGTCGGGGTATTTTGTCTGATCTCAATTTTATCACAATTTGGACATAAAATATTGATAATTTTGTCTTAGATTGCATACTTCATGAGATATATTTGGGAACACAATATCTCATATTTTATTACATTTTCATGAATAATCTCGAATCATTTGCATCAAAATTAAAATCGGTAGTTCCTAAAAATATAATTTAATAAAATAAAGTATGGAAAAAATATGAACACATTCTTACTTGTTAGTTCCTGTGTTAGCAAAGGGGTGTGATTTTGAATTCTTTTGTGGATCTATAACAAAATGTTAGGGATGAATTATCAAAATGTATTAGGTATCTAGTAGTAACAATTAGTGGATAAACATATTTCCAGTTAAGCCGCGGATAAGGGCAGTTTTCGACACAAAAAAATCCTAACTTTTTTGGAGCAATATCTTTAAATGAAATTTTATACAATTGTTTATGGAAATAAATAACCGATACAAGACTCATTTTCTATAACATTTTCAATGAGAAATTTTTAATTTTAAAACAATTGCTTTGCTTGGATTTTTTTCAAAATGGTGAGTTTAAATTTTGGTATTTATTTCTAAACAAAAAATGCTAAAAATCTGTTTTAAAATGAGAAAATTCTCATTGACCTTTTTATTGAAATGTACTCTTGTATGGTTATTTATTTCCCAGACCTGTAGACTGAGTAATTTCCATCCACAAATTTGAAAAAATCAATTCAGCGGTTTTTTGTAATTAAAAAATATATAATTATAAATTTTTTGGCACTCAGGTTATATCCTGGTCACAAAAATCAATAATTATTATACAGTGGAATGTTTATAGTCTATCAACCAAATATAAATCAATTCGACTACTATTTAGCTTCAGAATTGTTTTTGTTTTTTAAAAAGTACATTTTGACATTTTGAGACTAATTTCACGTGACCTTGGAATGGCACACAAAACAATTTGATGTCAAAACATCCGCTAGAAAATGTCAAGTAAATCGATTCTGTTGTTTTTGGGAAAAACCTTAGGGGAGTGGCCACCCCCCCCCTAAAAGAGAGAGTTATAATAGAGTATTAAAAATAGATATACCTACTACAAAAAAACAATTAAAAATAAAATATTTTGTTATTTAGAACTTAATGGTGAGCACTAAATTACAAATAACAAATTTTCAGTAGGTGCAGGTGTAGGGTATTGTTTCTAGAATTGTTTTTGAAATATAGGAGAATGAATGTCCTACACTGATGTTATAATAATTGTATATTTCGCGCAATTAAAAGGCTAAAAATCTTCATAATTATTTATCAATAAGACTGTGTAGGTAGGTACATAGATGTTTCGGTTTATACTTAACGGTGTACAGTTTATGAAATTACTAGTCTGTTAGACATGTTAATTAAAGCAATGATTAAAAACTCTAATTTGTCTATCTTCTAAACAAAGATTAAATATAAACAAGAGACCGTCTTCTTGATATAGGCACAAAGAAAGACTTATTCATCTGTGCAACCTAAGTGCAAAAATGAAACAAAATATGACTAAGGTTGTATTTGAAAACAAGCAAATTAGTCACAAATCAGCTGTCTAAAAAGGAACTATTTATAATTTTTCTGTCTACCTTTTATAATAACTAAACACTAAAATTTGACATGCGTGATACTTCTGTTAATCAAGACCTACCTACTATGTAATCAATAAGATAAATTAGCCATTAGTTTATCAAAAACATGGTTTAATATTTTCATCGAAACAGTAGTACTGAGAGCACCAAAGCTGAGCAGAGTCATGAAAAATCATATCTTGACAAACGTAAAATCTATAGGCATCTATATTTTTGTTACAATACTGCTTATTGCATATGAAATAGACATACATAATACAGTGTAGATTTTACTATGGCTACTGTCCATCACTAATAAACTAAATTTCGCAACATTCAGAACATGGTGCTTTTAGTGATGTTCTCTAGTGATATTCAAGAAAAATATAGATAACCTCTGTTCTCTTGGATTAGAAAAGATCTATTTTTTGTGGACAGAGCTAAGCTGTGACTATGACATCTTCCTGACATCCATTAACACTGCTTGGGTATTGTGATAAATCACACATGTATTGGAAAGAAAAATGTTGTCAAATCGGTGGTCATCTTTACAGGCAGCAAATTCTACTAATATCTACTTGTATATCAAACCCATTTACCATCCACACAAAAATATTCTTGTTGATTTGTCAATACTTCGCCGGACACACCAATATTACATACAATGTCAAAATACCTGGTGCTCGTCTATAAATTAGATCTCTATGTATTGTAGGTAAATAAAACAGTTGAAAAATTGTGCATACCCTCTAACGTGCATTTCGTTTAATTTGCATGGAATCAAGAAGACCTCTCTCTATACTCAGTAGTCCTTCACATAACGTGTCTAACTACATATTACATTAAAATTTACAACTAAATGCTTCATTCAAAGATTTATAGTCGATTGCTTGAATATATATCCAAGATCTGGTACTTGCAATAAGTATAAATAGATAATTTATGATCTAAAAAGACAAACTTTCGGCAGACATATAATTATCCAATAAATTAAATGATCTAAACTAACAATAGTATAAACAAGGTAATGAAAACAATTATGACTATAACTTCATTACAATAACTAAACAACTTTTAAAGAAAATATAAGTTCAAATTATGAAAATGTGTCTGCTCTGTACTCAAGCTAAAGTTAAAATTAATGGATTGAACTCATCAAAGCCAATTCAAAAGAAAAACAAACAAATCAGGGACATACTATATGCATTTAATTTGGTTGTCTGAATACACTATAAAGTGTTTAAAAAAAACCGTAACATTTTTTGACATTATATTGTAGATATCAAATTGCCCCTTTTCAATGAGGTACGAGTATTATGTTAAAATCGTTTCGTAGTTAAAATTGTGTTTTCAAAAAGTGCCTAAGATCCAAAAAAATAAGATTAAGTAAAGTAACCCATATTTCTCAAAAATTTTCCTAGATGCAAGTAAAGCGGTACCTTTATTTTCACATATGTTGTAGTACAGACCAAGCCCACCATTTTTCTGAAAACTGTATCTGATGTAGCCTTTCAAAGGCTGTATTGTGTCCCACAAATCCACCCCAATTCCTATATATGTATATAGCAACTTATGTTGCTTTACTTGAATAAAATTTTCTCATAAAAATCATGATGGAAAAATTTAATTAAATTCTGTAAGTACAATACAACTTTAAATACGCTTTTTGGTTTTTACGAGCAACCATATTCTATTAGTAATAATATTATTCAACTGAAATAACAAGCAACTTAAAGCTTATAATAATTTATTCAGCTGCTGGAAACTAAAAAATTATACTTCTATCATGTCAATCTTAAAAATTAACAATTCAAATAAATTAATCAGCTCAATCATCTGTCAGATTTTAAAATTTTGTCATTAATAAACTTCCATTGGTCTTATATTTATGCAGCAAACATTTTACTTTTTGGTAACTATCTTTGCGGCTTTCTGCATATTCAATATCTGACAAGAATCAATATACATCAGAAAATTGCTTGTAAGTGCAAATCACATTACTTATATTGCATTTCTCTCTAATTTTTTAAACTTTTTACTGACTTCTACTTTTATCAATTTTTTGACAGCTGAAGTATTTGACCAATTGCTTCCTGATTTGAAATGTTTGGTAATTACAGAAACAAAAATTAGATTGATCCCCATTGTCGTGCTAATGAAAATATAATATAAAATGTGACAGTAAACTGTAATTTTCCTATCAAATGTACCCATCATCTTAATTATAAAATATGTATACTTAATACCAAATAAGAAACGGATTTTATTAATGATATCCTAGTAGGTTAAATTTTATTATATGCATTGTATTAGGGAAACTAGTCCATTTATGTTATTTTTTAAATTAAAGATCTGAAATTGGATACCACTTTAAAACAAAAAAAGAGTCAATTCCAACAAAGTTATTGAATATAGCTTCTAAAGTAACTAAACATCTAAAATCATAGAACTTTATTGTAGCTATACAAAACTTATAATATTATACGAATCAAGTATCTTTTCCGTGTTAAATTTGTTTTGGAGTAACCAAGTTTGTTTTCACATCATAATTTGATTTTTTTCTAAACAATACAACTCATGTACCTTATAAAAATACATGATAGACATGAACTTTCAACATTTTTCACTTCATATCTGATCAAACATATTAAAAAATGAGTTACCTACATTATCTAACACATGCTAAACTAAAATAGCATAATAAATTAAACAATAATGTAACATCTTTTATTGATTAATCAAATCATTTAATTATATACCACAAGCGTTCCTACAAGTATCACAGAGTTGAGTGAAGACCCTTTGATCCCCCTATTATATACCACAGAGGTACAAACAAAATTTATTATAAATGAACAGTCAAACGAACGTGAAAAATCTTTACTGAAGCAGTCGCAGCTGTAACAAAGAAGAATGATTAGACAACGAGAAAATTGACTCAATATTAAAACTGAAAAATGCCAAATAATAAATATATAATTTATGTCTTATTTTAGTGACATATTTCTACATGTAACTTTATTTGCTTAATTGTTTTTCTTATTGATGAAATCAGTTCAAGTATACAACATGCAGTTACCTACTTTTTTCTTTTCTTTTTTTCTTTTTAAAATTACTATGAATTTTTTCTAAAATTCAAGAATTAATGTAGTAGATTAAATAATATATTAAATAATACTCACATGATACTTGTAGTACATTTAGTTATGTTTGTTTGGTTTCTTGAACAAATTCATCATTAATTTCAATTTTGGGATAAAATGATGATTGACAGGATTTTATCTTAATTTAAATAATCTTTAAAATATCAATGAACTGCTAATAAAACATGTTTACTATTTGACAACCAACATATTGACTTACTACGGTTCTGATTTATCACCACATACGTCTCAGTTTGCTTAGTTCCAAATTCATTTGAACCCTTACAAGTGTAATGACCGGTATCGTCTGTTATCGTTCTTTCGATTTTCAATCTGAAATATCAAGAAATTTTTTTAAACTTTAACCTTGTAAAATGCAAACAATCTGTGTTAAAATATGAATTATACCCCTGAACTAAAAAATGATCTCAAAGGGGGAAGGGATTTCGGACAAATAGGAGCATAAAATACAAAATATAAGAACAAACTGTTGTTATGCAGAGGGTGTTGTTTTGTCTTGGGATTATTATGACAATTATGATATAACAATCATCGGTTGTTTTTAAATGACTCTCTGAATTATACGAGAAGATGAAGGTCAGATATCCAATATCCTCTGATTTCAAAGTGATTAGCTATCCATTACTATAAAAAATATTAAACTTTGTTCTGTATTCCGGTGATATAGTAAAATCTACTGATCTCTTTTTATTTGATTCAATAAAATTTTTGTATTAGCGTTTTTAACTTATACAAAGAAACACTAAAAGGTCACCTAAAATAAATGAAACAATCAATATTATACTTTTCTAAGGCACTTTTTGGCCTATTATACACAAACCATTCATTGAGACAAGGTTACGTTTTCGAATTTTAAAGATTTTTTTGTAAACAAAATGTTGACAGTCTATAAATTTTTCTATATTTCGGCTAGATTGATAATAAAGAAATCTATTGATATTTTTGTATCACCTGCAGTTTATTTAATAAACAAATGTAAACAATTCCATTGTGGAAATATTAAACCATGCTAGTGAATAATTAATATCAAAATATTATATACATAATTAATATTTATTTGCTTTTTTAAAGAAATTAATATTAAAATTTCAAAAGATTTATGTTAAAAATATCCGCAATGTCCTGCGATCTTTACAGATTAAATAAATTATAATCAATTGACGCAACCAACTTCTAGTTTCCCGCATTACCAGTTTAAACAAGTCATTCCACAGCAAGATATTCCAACTTCCACTTTAATAACATTAATATTGATTTATTAAGATTTAGATGTTCCTAAAACTCCATTGTTTAAACATAACCTTTTCAGTAACTAACCATTAATTACATTTTCTAGACACAGTGTATAACTTTCTAACAAAAAGTACAAAGAAAATAATTAAATAGTTTCATTTCATTGTTTTTAGTCAGAACTATCCATCAAATATTACTGTCAAAAAAGCAAACTGAACCTAACTGGTAATTACAAGAAGATAGGTTTACAATTTTTTCAATATAAATGCATAAAACATGAGCACGCAAAACACTACTTCAAATTAACAGTATTACAGCCCAGCACTATACGTTTAATATTGAAATCTTCTCCTATATCTTCCTTGGCACATATTTCGGTAAGACAAAATGCCTAGCTGCCTACCATCACATTCACAAATAACGAAACCCATGCAAAGAAACAATACATTTATTGTCACGCAATCTAGACCTGATATTCATTATCTTGTTTGACTAAAGACTAAATACCCAAGCTACAAGAACAAAACATTCCTCTCAGAAAAAGAAGATCTTTGAAGTGAAAGAAATATCCATAATGTAATATAATCATAGGTACCTACTAAAATAATATCAATTCGCCTTTCTTTATTTACTTATTCAAAATTGAACCTTAAAAATAGTAGGGTTCACACAGATACAATAAATTCGTCATGCAGGTAACAGTGAAATGATAATAAATATTCCACATCATTATATCGGCTCTAAATAAAATGAGGACGCCATTTGAAAACCATAAATAACACGCAAAGCATCTTGTAATTAAACCTGAAAACTGATATTACAATAATTTCACATTTCTATAATATGTATTCAATAAGGATGTTTTTAGATGTAAATTATGTTTGGAAACTTAATCTGATTACAACTATTAGAGTATTAGATAATATTTTTATACAATAGATATATTATGTCCTTTCCCTAAAAGGGTTGATAATGTTATGTTTTTAAATCGCATGGGAATATACATGCATATATAAATTATGCAGAACAGAATGAATAGGTTATTGATAGAAGAAAACAGTCGACTCCGCCTTGGTCGATATCACAAATACTTTATAATAAAGTCCATACAATATTATACCAGCTATAGCAACATATTTTATTTATTAATAAATGGCCTACAAAAGAATGACCTAATTGGCAATTCAGGAAATTAACTTTACAATTGTTTTAGTTTGCCGACGTGTACCTACTATGCTAATTCTATGTGATGCCGACTTTCCGATTGTAGCTTTCTATTTGATCTTTTTTATATATGTATGTATATGAGTCATCAACTAAATATGATTTTGTTGTAAAAGGTGACATGTTTTAATAAAATTATACAAAATCATGGAACATTAGTTGTCAAATAGAGTATGTTGTCACATAACGGTTATAAATCCATCATAGAGGAGATTTCAACCATTTCTTGAAATCGAGAAACAATCACTTTATTGTTAAGAGTCATCAAATTTAGATAGTAAAGATGAAGTTACCCCAGACAGACTTGAATTGGGCGCCGGGACCTGGTATACAAAAATAATGCACTGTTTGTTGTTTAAGGAAGATACACTTAACAACAATAATTACTGAGTTTACTTATGCATGATGCACTGTACTCCCTCCCTCCATTAATAAAATCTTCATTTCAAGGAGAGACAAAGTAGAGATTTTCAAAACCAGGTGCTAAGCCTTTAAAGATAGCTTTTAAGACTTTCCAAAGTCGGATCCTAAACAACGTTTTCGGCATAATATTTCAAGATTCAAAGTCGGCTTGAATTTTGTGAGATTAATTAATTAAGACAGGGTTTGTCGGATCTCCGTATTCAAATAATTATTACAAAAGTGATTGTGGTTTGGCACAGTGTCAGGAAATGTAGAATGACTTACAAATACTTTTAGTGAGGTCACGGGGATGTTATGAATTAATTCAAATTGGTATGCAATCTCTTCTCCTTCATGCAGAACCAATTATAGTAAACAAATCAAACATATCTGACTGAATAATTTAAGAAATGATTAATTATATTCAATGCCTATATTATTTCACTATCTCGCTTATTACAGAAGAAAGAATACCACTATATTTAATTAAAACTTAGCTTTGATAAAAGTCTGGTGAACTGTTGGCCTTTCCCTTTATTATTCTCAAAGGAGTTGAAATTCAAGCAGAAAAATGTATTGTGTGTAGTTATGTATAAATTTCAATATTTATTTTAGTGAAGTTTGGATTGTGTGGTTGCATCTGTCACTACCTAATCTGGTTGTAGAAATAACAAAAATGTCATTCATTTTTTACGAGATACCTACATATATAAACGAGTTTATGAAGAGTTACCACATCATGTATATAAGAAAATCGAACATTTATGTTCTAAAGGTTCCATATGGGCAGCAAACTATTAATAAAGTTTCCCCAACAGTGTTCTCATTCATTGTATTACATATACAAGACAATTATTTGAAAGCTTCCATTCTTATGCAAAACATATGTTATATAAGCCTTTTCACTTCAATACCAAACGTTTCGTGTCTTTTGGAATATTTAGTGAAAAGCAAAAGTAGTACAGTTGAAATATGTTGAACAAAAGGATGAAGTCAACACGTTTACAAGTGTTGATAGTAATTTGGCATACGAAATATAGACACATAATTGGTATATTATAAAAAGGAACTTATTATTGACAAGTTTTTCCTTTGCATAGACTTTTACCAAACATTTTGGTAAACAAAAATTTAGCTTTGATTGTCTTCACAGATTAACTCTTTCATCAACATTCACATAATTTTTGAATGGCCGTGAAAATCTTTACGGAGTTTATAAAAGAAAGTTTATGCGTTGAATTACAAGGTGTAAAAGTCAATCCATTTGACCAACTTATTAATTTTTTAAATTTAAATTTGTTTTCTAAGTTATATTGTACATTTTATTTTTTTATAATTAGATTTCTATATAACAATATTTACATATCAGATCTACTTTAGGTACCCATATTATTCCTTAAAATGTCAAATAAATAACAGATATTGTATATATATACACTACTTTCACCTGAAAAGCTAAACAAGCTTATTCATTTAACTATTGAATTAAGTATTCATTGCTTATTCTAAATTATTAAAACTGAGTTTATCTGTACATAAGTCTTTATCAACTCAAACGCAAGTTATATATGAATAAAGTAAAACTTTTCAAATAAAATCACTTTAATCTTTACGGTACAATTTTTTTATAAATACCATAAAAAAGATTAATAAAACTTATTTGTTGGTTTTCTCAATGAATCATGTAGATAAATATTTGTATATTGTGATACCTCTTATCTTCAGAAATTAAGCTATAAAGAAAACTATCGTCACATTAATAAGTGTGTTGTTAGCACAAGCCCTTATTTTTTTTTGCTCTATTGCTATATTCTTAATAATTAATATAGTAGTAGATACATACATATTTGTGTAATACACAAACTAAAAAAAAAAGATGTTACTTAAAGTATAGCTTTCAAGGACAGAATTAAAGTAAGAAAGTATTAATAAACCGGCTACTCTAAAATAAGACTACTAATCTGTCTCATCTACCTATAGGAGTCAGATTGGAAATAATTAGAAAATAATAATAATACTTTTCGTACTAACGACCACAATATTTTTCCTTTTTTTCTAAATGAATAGATAGTATACTGATACAAAAAAGCTTTCAAACTTTCTTTTTCTTCACATATTTTAATAGAAACAAAACTAAAAGGCGCGTGCATAAAAGCACAGCACAATTATAGATTTCAATAGATTCATTATTAAGTATAATATTAACTTTCATTTTTGATGCAAAATTGTTTTGTCTCTTTTTACTTTTACATTTCATATTTTACATGATGAATAAGCTGTATTAATCTCTAAATTTCAAAAGTAATTTGTTTCATAATAAATATCTCTCTAAATAAAAGACTAAAATAATATACCAAAATAGCTTGCTGTAAAAGGATGATCTAAAATTTCATCAGATTGACACTTCAGATTTATAGATATCAAGTGGATTGATTACCATTTATTTTAATTAATGCATTTTTCTTAATAAAAAAAACAATAACAATAACTAAAATTGAAATAGTTGATTTTAGAAAGGCACGTACTTATTCTGTGTTAGCTATTCGAAATTTAGATTAAATGAATTTTAAAGTAAAGAGAATATCTCTATGTAAATGTTAATCAAAATCTGAAAAGTACCGTTTTCTATTACCTTTCTACCACCTACTTTGATATGCACTCACACTGAGTCTGGTTGTATTAGGATAAATCTATTTCTATTTTTACAAATAATTTTGGCATGTTATTAAAAGTAGATATGTTAGAATTACATTGTAGGTTTACATAATTTTGTAAATAACACAAAATTAGCAAGTAAATATATAAGTAAATATATCAAGTAAATATATAACTAAAACGAATATCCATCAAAATAAAACAAAATGATTCAATAGTGAATATCCATAGTTTATTTAAAACGGTTTTTAGAGGTATAAGTATATATTTGTTAATTAAAGGTTCAAGTCTTGTTTTTCCATATTTTTTCATTCATAATAAGGAAATCGCATCAAAATTACTAAAAGATAGACAAAATACTTAAATTGGCAAACCCGAATTACTTTAAATCTTTGTTCATTGATTTACATGTCCAAATGGTAAGATTGAGATCATACTCTAAATATGATTGAGAGAATTTGCTGTTTTGCTACTTTGAAGCAACAGCAATCTTTACAGAAATTTCTATGGTTTACTACACTTAAAACAACACCAATAATTATTCTTTTTATTACATAATCTTTATTATTATGCACGAAGAAAAGGGTTTTTCTCATTCAAAAATATACAACACATGTGTCTATATAAATATAAACATTTGTCTGTTATGTCAACGGATATATTTATAAATTCCTTCTGACGCATATATTATTCGATAGTGACATAACTGTATATTTTCTAAATCAGTTGGATTATTCATCCTTTTAAGTTCACCAAAATGTCACAACTACCACTAAGTAAATACCGTTAAATTCTAAACACTTTTCTAAGATAAATCTCCCAAAATTATTTCAATCGTTCAGCTGAAAAAACGCTTATAAAACAGTTTTATGTATTCATACATAAATGGCTACACATTTTTTAATGTTTATTACAGTGTTAATGGACTTTTTTTTACAAAAATAATGTTGTCTATCACAGTAGGATAGGTACATGTAAGAAAGCCAGAGATCTATTGACAATCAAACAAACCTGTGTTATTGATCTTGTTCCATCCAATCCATTAGAAACAAATAGATATTTAGAAAATGGACTTTTAAAACTTGTTAAAACAAGAAAAAATATGGCATCGACTGTGTCAATGTCAGATCTTTAATTTTAGATTAAGTCTACACTAAACTCAGGTAAATATAAGTTTGACATTTACATATATTTTTATTTAATATTTATATATGACGTTTCTAAATTAGATTGATTAAAGATAATTGCTTGATTAGTGTTTTATTACAGTACAGAACACGTTATTAATTGAAATTGAAAAGCAAAGCCTATTATAATACGTTCCCTAGTGCAAAATACGAAGTTGGTATTATGTTGGCTAATTTAAAATATCTTTTATCTTCTATACATCAAAACTAAACATGTGAAAATGTTTTAGTTTATTTTACCTCAGTAGTATGTTTATCGATTATCTCTTTCATGTCTCTAAATTTCGATTATATTATTAATAAATAAGCTATACATACAAACTTTTATTTCAATAATCGAAATTGGATAGAATTTTTGTCTCATCTAGAACTGACACATCTTTAAAAATCAAATTCCTAAGAAGATGAATCTTTTCAATATATCTGTGTAGTAAATTGTACCAAAATAGTTATAAGAAGCAAAAATTGGGAAGGAGGAAGTCAACCAGAGGAATACATAAAACCAGATATCGGCCAAATATAATATTTAACTCCATAATTTTCTAAATGGGAATGAATTTTAAATTTAATTATCGAATTGCGTTTGTACGATTGGTCGCCGTGTTTTAAAGTTATACAGGTATAAGTTTCAGTCAAGTTGATGATAACAATGTACTTTTTACTACTTTTAAAAAACATTCAAAATGTCTGATCATTAAATAAAAAAAAGTTCTAATTTTCTAATAAATTTTAAAAATTAAAATGTTTATCAAAAATATGTTTTTTCAAACTACACCTCAACAGAAAACATATAGTCTGAGAAACGTATACAACCAAAAAATTAAATATTGTTCACTCACTGTGTATGTACATAGAAATTTTAATGTCTATGGATGGTGATATAATGTAAGACGAAGATAAAATCACAATCACACGGTTGTGGTTGAACATAAAAACAAAAATTATATATACCTATGTATATAAATTATATAACCTTTGATTGAAAACGAAAGAAATAATTAAATTCTATTTTACAACTAAAACGCCCAGAATTTACTTCATTAATTGGAATAATAGTGGAACAACCTAGAAATCACGGATAAAATTTCGTTATTGCGGCGCTACCATGTTCTTGCTTAGTAATTTAATGATTTTGATATCCTGCTTTAACCTCTATTAGTCTTAACCACAATTGTGCACAAGGGCGTATTATATTGTATTTTCTAACGGAAATAAAATCATTTAGGAAAAGAATTTAATAAAGATTATAAATATGGGTATACAAATTTCACCTCATCTTCTTTCATACTTTATCATAGAAAAGAATTATTTTATACCGCAGGCGACACCTTTAATTCCAAAATAAAAGACAAAACATCTTTCTCTATATGCTGTGTCAATGTAGGTATAAAAAGAGACTGATGCATTTGCAGAGTAATAATTATTTAATAATATTGTGTATTACAATATCTGTTCCTCGCTGTTAAAATTTATATAGGCAGCTAACGTACCCTACAACAATACCAACAGCAACAATGTGCATAGGTCAACTTTCAGTTTCCAAAAAACGACGTTTTGGTTCATTGTCTATTATCACCAAAAATGCTGGACACTATTTAATCCATAAATTATTTAAAATATGCCAATAAGATGATAAAAGAAATGAGTTTCCTATAAGAAAAGAATTAAATTAAAGAATGATAAATTATAGTTTTAAAATGTCTGTGACTTAAATAGAAAAATCAACCTTGTCCTTCAAACCTTTAAGAAAACGAAAATGCATTGGAAATCAATTGAGTATTAGATAATTATGCAGTAAGATTGAAAACAATAGGTCTTTATCAATTCAATTAATATATATGTATATGTATATATAACCTAGAACAATCAAATTTAGTCAGGAAGTTGATTGCCATGTTAACAACATGTGCAAAGTTCATAGATATCGGTTCAATAGTTTTTAAGTTATTAGTTATCACAGTTAGCCATTTTTCTAAAATTGAATCTTTTTCCTATCTTTATTTCTCTTGCACCAATAATGGTACCTAAATTTGGAAGAATTTTGGCACTTTATTAAGTGTACCAGGGACTATAAAAATACTTTTTAGTTTTGTTGATGCACCCTATCAACCGCCTAGAAACGAGTAATATGTGATAGTACTAAAAAACGAAACTTCACCGATTGAAGTAAAATTTGGCATAATGCAAAAAAACTAAAATCAGATGCTGTTTGCAACAAAAAATATGTTAGTATGATGAATGGTTCCTGAAATATTTTATTTTTAAGTTATAAATAGACTTAATAAATTTTCAGCTTATAGGTATTGATTATTGATTTATGGAGCAAGATATTTTTATAGAGAAAATACAAATGATCTCAAAGTATATTATCTACTAAAAGTTGCCTTTTGTTAAAATATATGAATAAAACAAAAATACCTAGCTGTTATAAAATTGACCAAAAAGGCTCTGCCAAAACCCATTCCAAAAATTCTTGAAATGAATAAAATTAAATATGGTTAGCTATTTTATTTAGATTGGTATGGCGGTAACTAGATATTATAAATAGGTATTTCAATATCGGACCACGACGACGACGAAATTGAAGCGGTATATGATGAAATTGAAGAACTTATTCAAGAAACAAAGGAAACGATAATCTTGTACTTATGGGAGATTGGAATGCAATTGTTGGA